>WEIS01024607.1:7334-19820 GCA_013389965.1 Todus mexicanus | reverse complement strand
AATTGTATGAGATTGATAATAAAAAAATTTTTTTTTTAAAAAAAAAAAAAAAAAAAAAAAACCCGAACATTATACTATTCACTTTTTTTGCCTGTTGAATTAAATGCACTGTGAAGTATCATAGGGGTAGTCACCATGTCCCAGCTAAATGGTTTGTTTGTAGCAAATGACTTTCTATTCTTAAGCAAAAAGAATTTAATCAAGTGTCAGAAACAAACTACATCTTGACAGATTAGCAGTGCTGCTGCTGTTAAAATAAATTTGTTGCCAGATTTGTTTACAAAACTTCTATTTCAGGGATGGGTGAACTTCCTGGAATTTGCCAATCTTTTGAATAAATATTGTGGAGGATTTGTAAAATGAGAATTAATTAAACTTTTCATCTGAGTGTAAACTAGGCATTTTGCTCAGTTTAAAAAATGGCTTGCAAGCAAAGGAAAGCCTTTCGGGGCAGAGGAGTTGGGGGGAATGAGGAGAGGAGAGTCAAGGAAACCTGAGCACTCCTTTTCCTTTTCCAAACAAAATTTGGGTTATAACAACTATGACTAGTACAGGAATTGTAATTTATATATTAGAGTTGATATATTCCTGTTTTAACTTTCTTCACAGTTCTGAACTCAGTTTAATACGTTTCACTTCAGCTTTCAAATCCGTCCACAGTTTTGTTTGTTTTTCTACAAGTCTTTTTGGTTTGGCTGCTTCTGTACAATACGTGGCAGATGTGTTCATTTCTGGTCATGAAGCTTTTTGATACTCTCTCCTATATATGACTCATGCTGGTTGAATGAAGGCCTTTGAGTGTTAGTTTGGATGGGTGGTATCACCATCCTAGACAAAGGGATAAGCTTATAGTCATCATCTATTCTGCTGGGATATCTGAAAGGAATAGATAATGAAATGCTCATCCTAGCCAGGGAGAAAACAAGGATAAGCATCTGCATTCCACCTTTTCCCTCACTACAAGTTTTTTTCTTTGGTGGGATTTGGGGGAGTTTGTTATTTTTTTAAGTGATCATGTGGAAAATATTCTTCATTTATGAAACAGCAAATAGCAAACCTTCTGCCCTTTTATTTATGAAGTCAAAAAACATTAACTAAGGGTCCTATCAATTAGAATGATTTTGAAGCGTCTCCATTGGAGAGGAAACCCAAAAATGGTAACTATTTTCAATTAAAGAGAAAATCCTCTCATTTAGACTAAGATTTTTTTTTTTCATCAAATGCCACTAACCTGAGGAATTAGTCCTTGACAAAAGCCTGCTACTGCTACCATTTGGAAGATATTGCCAGTGGCAGATGTCTGTCTGGCAATGGACAGTCTGCAAATGCCAGTAACAACTTGAAGGACACCAACATCACTGTCCAGGTGCATTACGCTCATGGGCTGTTAGTGGGTACTATAGATAAGTTACAGAAGAGTTCATGGACTTCACAGAAGACATGGGATTTTAAAAGCATGCAGCATTCAAGTAAACAGTCTGTCTTTGATTCTCTAGGTGGCAGATCAGAAGGACTGATTCTTCCCAGTTACCTTTCCCTAAAAAATTTCCAGCTTTTGAAATTATCATAGCTGATGTTAAAGGTTTGATCAGCCAGAGCTACCAGACACTGCTGCTGTCCTAATTAAATTAAAATCCACTGGGTCCATCCTTCCAAAGCCTAGCTGTGCACATTTGAGCAGTGTTTCCCACGGTCATATGTATTAAACTGCACGTTGGCCGGATGGATAAGCACCTCCGTTTTAAAGACAGCCTCAAGCTTTTGCTTAAAGAGGCTAACACTGCCACTAACAACTAGGAAATCCTGGCAGATAGTCCACATGAATATCTCTTTCTATATTTGCAAAATGTCAAGCACACTATCAGCACTGAATAAATAATAATCATAGAAACCTAGAGTCAGCCAGGAAATAGCTGTGAATGAGACATTCATGTTTCAAAACTTGAAACTGCAAAATTATCTTGTTATGAATCTGGGAAAACTGTTCTTTTCTTTTTTTCCCTGTTATTTTCTTTTCCTAAAGAAGATGAAATGCTAAGGCTGTTGCCGAAGGTACAGAAAAAAAAAGTTTACTTAGTCCTGTATTACAGAATTGTGTATGTGAAGTCTCCTGCCTGCTAAATATATAAAATCCCTTCAATGAAGAACAGTCCTGATTTTAAATCAAAGGAATCCCCTTTTAATTGAAAAAAAACCAAAAAGCAAGAAAGCAAGCAAGCAAGAAACACAAACAAAACCAAAACAATAACCAAACCAAATCAAACAAAAAACCACACAACAAAACAGACAAACAAACAAAAACAACAACAAATAAATCGACCAAACCAACAAAAAAAACCCACCCCACAAACTTAGAAATGAAATACAAAAGTATTGCATGGGAGAAAGAGGGAGCACAGCTGAAAAACAGTTTCATCATACAGTCTTACTCTTGATAATGTCTGGACAAAGTCAGACATTTTTCTAAATATGATTGAAACTCCATGTTAAAGGAGATATATATGAGTCATAAATCTTTAAGTCCAAAAACTCAAAGGGAATTCAGTCTCCAGCTCTACAGAAATAACAATAAAGGGCAAATCCCTTTGGTAAAACAAGTTGGATTTGGTAAGTTTTATTTAATTCAGATTCCAAACAAACATTCAGGGTTGCTCTTTCTTCACAAAAAGAATCAATTTTGTCTCCTTCTTTGTTGAGGTGTAGGGCTCCTAAAGCAAACTAAGGGTATCTCAAGACTATTTTTATGGTTACAGATGAGAAGAAACAGATTCTTAAGATACTTTAAAATCTGCTTTTATAATTGCTGCCAGGGATACACATACAAACATTTTTTTTGTATAATTGTCATCTTTAACAGAAATACAAAAAGATCCAAGGAATGCCTCAGAATAATCAAATTGCAATTAAATTAGTCCAGAAGCATTTGTCAAAAGATATAATGGCAAGGATTGTAAAGGAGAAGAATAAAAACACAGAATGCCAAAAATCACCATCTGCTGAGATGGTGGAGTATCATGCTCAAAGCTGTTAAGGTGTTACTAGAGCTGTTGTATGTTACAACATTAAACAGTTAATTACAGTTCATGGGTTTTAAGTAAAAGGACTGGGGACTGCTTTTTACCATAGCAACCACAAAAAAGAAACCTCTTAAAGCATGTAAGCAATGTGCGCCAACAAAAAAGCACAGGAAATAAATATATTTGGAATTCAGCATTTAAACTAATTATGCGGAGAAATTCATTTTTCCAATTTTACATTCAGAGTATCCTGCATAGAATAAAACTTTCATTCCAAAATTACCAAAAGTCTTTCCTAAGGGACAAGAAAATGTGTTAGATTCTGTATCTTATCTCACAAACAACTGTTAAAATGACTCCTGCTGCTTAGGTAAACAGATTAGGGAAGTGAATGGATAGAAAAGAAAGGCAAACTTACATCATCTCACTGATGTGTGGCAGGGTATGGGTATAAACAAATCGGTCAAGAACTATTGTTTACCTTTTGTCACTGACCGTTTCTGTTGTCTGCTGAGGTCAGCCTGTTTGTGTTCTTTTAGTATAAGAAGCAAATTACAGTGACAACATTTCTGATTGCTTAATCCCAGGTCAGGTCAAGTTTGTGAGAAGAACAGGAGAAAAGGAAAATAAAATGGCAGTGACATCACCATTCCTTAAATATTATCACATGACATTTTGATACCAATGGAACTTCTTGTCCATGTTCCCATTTCAAATAAAATACTGATCAGTCCAATCATCTTTACAGATGTGGTTCAGTTTTTATGGAACAGTTATGCTGATGCACAACTCTTCTGAAGCCTTTGCAAAGGCTGGATAGCTGTAGGGGTAGCAGATTAGAGGCAAGCCAGCAAACTACCTGGAGCAGTGAGATAAAGGTGAGATAGGCAGGTGAGGAGCAAGAAAGAGGGAGGACCTGCTGGTTGCTGTACCCAGAGGATACACCGAGGGTAGGAGACAATAGCAAGGATTGTATTTCACCAGCCCTTAACTAAATAAAGGTTTGAGTAAGGAAATATTTTTAAAACTTCTATTGTGACTGCTGAAAAACAACTATGTCTGTGGTGTCTGCCAACTCTCGTAATTATCTGTTGTTGTTTTAAAAGTGTGCATGGGAAATTTTGCAAAATCTAGGACCAATAATCCCCTGGCTGACACAGCATGCTCTTAGACTCTTACACCACAACTGCAGTGTGAGAACTGAATAGAACAGTTGGTTACATTAAGATTCAGATTGACAAAGACCGACTGAGGGGGTTTGTCAGCTGATGGAAAAATTTCCACAGGCAAAAAATATTAAACCCTGAATAAATTGAGGAATTCACCCATATCAACAAGACTTGATTCAATGCACAGAGCTGCATCACTAGAGGTTATTAGCAAGTTGAAATTTTTGGTGGCCACAAATGTACAAATATTTTCTTAATCTGAACCTGCAAAGTTGCAATCTTAGCTCCTAGGCATTTCAGAAGTGTGCATCCTTCATAGGCAACATGGGATATTTTTAATAATGCCTCAGCTTTTGTCTGCTTGACTAGCTGTGTTTTTCCATTAAACCCCAGAGTATCATTAGTACTCTGTGCTTATACTTCGTCTGCTTGAAGGAAATAGTCTTAGGAATGCTCATCAAACTCTAAGTTTTCAATAAATAGATTATGAAATGACAATGTGTTTATAATGTTAAGAGTAGGATTTACTTCAAAAATTCATTAGATCTGTGAGACCATAACTGAGGTACATCCTCATCTGGCCTCTGCAACCATGTTGCCTTTGTAAAATGTCCAGTGAAGAGTCTGATGACAGAAGGGTAGGGTGGCTGGTGAGATATTTTGAAAGATGATGGTATCAAAACGCCTGTAAAGCAACCTTTCAACGCATGTAAGCCAGTGCTTAAATATCAAATGTATTTTTTACTTCAGTTGCCTTTAGTTGTCAGGCACGTCACTCACTTTACCCAAATTCCTGCTCAGACCTTTGAGATCCATTTGGACTAAGTTCAGAATTTGCAGCTCTTATCAGATGATACTATCTTTGACTCTTCCAGGTTGGGTTTGGAATCTTGTTAGGACAAAGCTCCTCTCAATGTTAGCACGTCAATGCGAGGAGTTACAAGAGACTTCTCTGTACAATAGATGAGACACAACTGATTTCTGGCTTCCAGCCTTAGCCAGAAATACAAGATGAACAGGCTTGCTTTCTTCTGTGATTTCAACATGTCTGCTTCCTGTACGAGCTGGAAATAGGACATACCATAACAACTGTCAAAACATTTCAGAACGTCAAGCAAGGTGTGATTGGGGCCAGCTCATGGAAGCAGTGAGGGCTTGGGGAGTCATGCGAGCAGGCTGGGCTTTCTCTGCTATCAACTGATTTAGGGCCCAAATGTGAAGGACCCAAATGTGATCTCCACCAAAGATGTCACAGTTTGATCCTTACTCAGACCTCTTGTCTGGGGGGCCCCAAACTTTCAGAGCCGGGCTGAAGTAAACTCAAGTGTCTCCCAATCACCAGCTCATTCAGACTGAAATCTTTATTTTGCTGTTCTGGCAGCCCCTTGGGTGCCTCCCCTCAGCCCACTCGCACATGTCACCTGGTCCTGCCAGGGATGAATCCCTGTTTACAGTGAGGATGGGCGAGCTGCTGGGAGACGGGGACAGTCTGTGCGCCAGCACCACTGAGAAAAGCAGGAGGCCAGGCAGGAACCTTTGCTGAGGGAAAGTGGCCTCCAGCCAGGGCCAGGGCCAGGGCAGGGCTGGGAAGGACTGCTGGCCTCCCAGGGAGAGGCAGAGAAGAGCTGGTGGATGAAAGGAGGGGAGAAGGAAAGGAGGCTACCACCAAGCAGGTGAGAAAATGTTTAGAGAGAAGAGGATAGCTCCAAACAGCTTTGTGAGGAGAGAGGTAGCTTACTGGTGGGAGATGGAGACACGACTCAGGGCTAGGAGAGACATATGGGAGAGACCTGTCCTCCACTGAGGGAGTAGGAATATTAAATGACGTGCTAGTATTTGATGAGTGGCTGGGCTGAAGTGGGAGGATGGTGAGAGGGAGACTGGGAGCAAAAAAGGCTCCAGGATGGTGCTACGGCAGAGTGACCTGGTGGGAGATGAAAACTCACCCTGCAGTGTTAGGGTAAAATTGACAGAAAAGAGAGAACAAAATTCAGAAACGAAAGTATTTGGGAGAAAAAGGAATACAAACAGGAGAAATATGGTGTCTACATTGAGAAGGAACAGAAGAAAATGGATTGTGATGCAGTGAGGGAGATGCAGTAAGTTGCTGTTGTGTGCTGCCAACACATGCAAACGTGGCTCATGAATGGAAAGTCATAATATACATTATTCAGCAGGGCAAACTTAATTTTTAATGAAAGAATATTTCTATGCCTATCTCATGAGAAATGTGTGAAGATCTTTGGGGACTCATGTTTAGTGTTTTTTGTTATTCACATGGGCATTGTGAGAGAGCAAAGCTTAGGAAAGTAGCATGCTGTCTGTAGATGTAATACTGAGGTAAGGTAACTTCCTCCATCCCCAAGTGGTTTTGTATCTCAAAATCTAAAGAACTTTGCCACATCTTTCAAAAATGCAGGGAACTCCTACAAGTTTCTTCATTTCTGTCCTGACTGGATGGTTAAGAACCTTCCTTTAGAGTTTAGGTAAGGGCTTCAAAAATTTTATTGTTCCCGTTATTTACCAAGAAACTGTTTCAAATTAAACAAAACAGATAAATATTTAATAAGTAAAATATTAATTGTAAAATATTAACTGTAAGAAGCAGTATTAAACATGCAATGACAGCGTTTTAAGACAATTTACCTGTCAATACAGGGAAATAGAATTTTAGCCTATCAAGTACTCTTTGATCTGTCATCTTCCCAAACAGCCACACTGGTAAGAATCTATCCCTCAGTCTTCTGCAGTGAATGCACACCCCTGATCTGGCCTGATCCTCGGTTTCTTGCCATAAGCCCGCCTGACAAAGTGTTAGACCAGGGACCTTGGGTAGTGTGTTTTAAGAAAGTTTGAGATCCATATTTCATATAGGTCGTACCATATTGCTGAGACTGGATGTTCAGGTGTTTGGTGGAGGCCAGGACATGGGGAAAGTTCATGGGGAAAAAAAATATTGCAGAGCAAGATGGGTCTGAACTGAAGTCTCAGAGACTCCTGGCTGAAACATGAAACTGTTGCAGAAAAAGATTAAACTGCTTTGCTTCTTACAAGCAATTGGTAAGTCACCATATTCAGTGAAGGTGCACGTCTGCACTATACAAAGCAGTCCTATAACACACTGATAGTTACCATTACTAGCTTTGGTATCAGAACCAATCCAGTAGATAAATTATCCTCTTGAAAAGCAGGATAAATTAGTTGCAGTACAGTGCTATGTTAATGCATTTAGATTAGAACCAATACCTGAGCAAAACGGTTTAGTACAAGCTTTTAGACACTGGAACTGAAGGACGTGCAATTTATTTTTTTCACAGTGATTGCATAACTCTTTGGGGTTTGAAATGTGTAGTAAGTGTTGATTTCCACCTCTGGTTTATGGTCTTTTCTTGGCAGCATTTTTTTCGTTAAACTTCCCAGAGTTCACTGTAAGAAGTTATCTTACTGTGCATTTTCTGTTCATAGATCTGCACAGCAGACCTCTCTTTAGTTTTTCCATTTCTTCTGATTAGTGCTGCCCTAGTGTTTCAAGCATTGTTTTGTTTTGGGGGAAGCAACACTTGCTTGAGAAATATGTTTTCGTTGGGATATGAAAGTATCTCACTTACAATTTCTTTTTCACTTCTCCATTTTTCTGACTGTTTCTTTTTTAAGTGCTGGTTTCTTCGACTAAGATGGAACCAAAAGCTTAATTTAGATTTTTTTTTTCCTTGTGTTATTTCAGAGGACATTAAAATAGATTTCTCTGCTATAAGTGTCTATTTAATACAGTTTTCTAGCTCAAGTGTTCTGTGATGGCACTCACGTGATGTTTGAGAAACCTTCTGAAATTATGAAGAGATCAAAAATAGTACAGGGATGGGAACTTCTGGCCAGTGGCTCTAGGGAGACTGGCTCACAGTGGCTTTTACATATGGCTTGTTGCCATCCTGTAGGCATCTTTCTGCAGAAACCTAGATACAGGATCTGCTTTGTTTAATGAATTTAGCCACTCTATCATACAGTAGACTAGGATGCTATATTGTAATTTTTTTAAAAAAAGTTTCAGAATCAGTTTTTCCAGAGAAAGGCAAGACTCGTGGGTTTTGCACCTTCTCAATACAAACCTTTCTAGTATCTTTTCCTCTGAGGTGCAGCTGTAGTATTAAATAGAAACTTCATTTATCCACTGTGAAAAGAGAGACTAACGATAGATAATCTACAGGTTAAAATTAGCAAGAGTGTAAAAATTCACTATAAAACCCATTTGCACACAAGCACTTCCGTGACTGACAGCCACCTAGTTTGCTGGTGCTTTTCTTATGCAAACTCCATCACTGACTATCTTTAAGAAAGTCTTGTGTTTCATTTACTGTTCTGTTCCCACCAAAGTAGATACCTGGTTTCCTAAATCTGCCTATGTAAAAATGTCTGCAATATAAGATAAAACCACTATGGTTGTAAATCCACTGCAAAACAGGACTCTGAGAAGCACTGATGAATCTTTTGCCAAACTCCTTAAATCATAATGATTTTGTCACAAGAACATCATATGTTTATAATCTTGGTACGATACTGAAGCCTTATGCAGCTGGTTTTTGGTAATACTTCCGTAGTCATCTAAAGCCATCTGGTGCACATATTGCCAGGTATATGTGACTTAAAGCAGAGGGGCACAAATCTGTTGACTACAGATGCACCTTCAGCAAACTCATGGTATTTTCTCAGTGTATGACAGTGAAGTTGAAATGGAATCATGTCATCATTTATTTGTACATGGTGACTACACATCATGTTCCCAATAGTCACACGTGAGAACTGCTGGTTCAGTTACCTCTTAACAATTAGATCCTGAAAATTACATAAATGTCGGATTGATCTCCACATAAGCCAAAGATTGATACACAGCTTTGGGTCTCTTCTAAATGTCCTAACTTTTCCTGTGGTCTTACAAAGCCCAAGTCTGTAACTATAATTCTAGTAAGTAGATATAAGAACATATGATTTTTATCTCCTGGGTACTTAGCAGAAAGCTTGCGTGTGGCGATCATCTCATTAAAAGACCAGTGATATATGGATTAAAAAGATTAGAGTTAAGGTTTCATGCGTATTTTGCTGCGTATTAATTAAAGGCCTTAACTTGCTTATAGTTTACTTTTTTAATTCCACATTACGATTGGATCACTGCAGTCTTTAGAAGCTGCAACCAAGATCAAGGCTGCATTATATTAAATTCTGAAAAACCACATAATAAAAAGAAGCCTCTACTTGGCAGTTGAAACCAAACAAGATCCACAGGGACTGGGGAGGGAAAGAGGTGCCTTTCCTGACTGACTTAATTATTTTCCTATGGCAGAGTGACTTGTTCAAGGTCATAGAAGAATTCAATTTCTGTATTGGTGAGCAGGTGGAAAAGCACCAGAGGATGTTTAATCTGCACTTTCATGTGCAGATTTTTTTCTCATTTCCTATGGAAATAAGTCTTTTGTGATCATGTTTGTGCCTTTCCCTCCCCTTTTTTCCTCTCCGTCCACAACTTTTGGATCCACTGACTAATACAGGCTTGAAAGAGGAGTAGAAGTCTTAAATAGAATTGTCTTTCTATGGGCTTTGTGAAAGCAGATGTCAGGAAAAGGGAAGAAGAAACCATTGCAATGCCCTTGCTATGGTAAAGCTGCAGCCTGAGCGCACACAGGAGAGAACTACATATATTCCCAACCACAGGAAAACTTCTACAGTGTCAGATTGGCTCTCTTCCTATTTCTCTATAAGACTCCAGAGCACAACGCACAGTTGTCCATGCTACACATGCTAGTTCGTATTGGCTCCAATCTGGAGTGAAATAATGTTCTCAGGGAGGAGGCCTGGAGCAGAACAGAGTCTACTTTCTGCAGCTTCAGGACTTACACCCTACAGGCCAATGGACACAAACTGATCTATAGTTTTCTCAGGGATGGGGTTCATTCTTTTGCATGGATCACGGAGGTAGCGGAGATGTAGTCAGAGCAAAACTTGCACTTTTCAAACACAAGACGCTGATCATTGGAAAGCTGGGCATATCTGCTCTGATGATAATGGAACTGTTTGTCTAATGTTGTTCTTGAATGCATGTGGTAGGGAGGAGGAATTCCCTTGGGAGGGCTTTGGAAACTTTCCTCTCAAACTGTTAAGTCACTGGATTGTTTCTTTTTAAGAAGGAACTGGTACATCTTGCATCTTTGATTTTAAGCTAATTTTCCTTCCCGTGGCGTGTTTGCTAGAGCCTAGACTGTAGTTCTGCAGCGTGTCATGGTTAGCAGCATGTAGATTAGTGCCATGTGTTAAAAGCTGGAAAGTTTCACTTTTTTTCTTGGTTTGTGGCATTTTGTATTAAACAGTTTCCCCCTCCCGCTCCCCTTTTTTCTCAGTTGTGTGGTTAGGAATTATTTTATTGCTTGAGTATCCTATGGCAGTGCTTAATATTAGCTAGATGTTTAGCCATGCGTACTTCCCTGAAATCTTTTGTCCATTTTCACTGATGGGGATTTCCTAGGTGCTCACATCCCTTTCTTTTCTATCTTCCTTCCAGATACATGTCTTGGGTAATCAGGGAATTGTTACAGTATAAGCTGTGCAGTGTAACTTCTCTAATTAGGAGACTATTTGGCTGCTGTCAAGACTTTTGCTCAACTATCCTGCAGTGAATCTGAGCAGAACTGCCAAACATGGTTGAGTATTAACTCCTTGTCATTTATCATTCTTCCTAAGGAATTCCATCTTGCTATTCCTGACCAAAGTTTTATACATACTGAGCAGGGTTTCCAACCTCAACATAAGCAGTTTATGTCTATTCTTTATTTTTACTTCCTCAGTGATGTCTCCTTATAATTAAAAACATCAGTCATATCCATTCTCCACTGAATTTTGCTAGACTAAGTCAAGCTCCTCTCACATGATAGACTCTTAATTCCTCTGATCATTCTGATAATCCTTTCCACACTTTTTTGTTGGAAGATTAAACTGGTGGTTAGAACTGTACTTAATATTTCAGAACTGGTCTTGCCAGGGCTTTGTATTATACCACTACTACCCTCCCTACTTCCGGAAATCCCGTGTATAATATATCTAAGGTCACACATCTTATGGCTGCTTTGCACTGGTTGCTAATACGCCTGCTGCAGCAGATTGATTCTATTTTGAGGCATATGTTGGTGAGCTTTCTGCTTCGTTTTAATTGTGTTCCTGTAGCTTATAGTAGCTAATGTTACATGACTGGAGGCACTCTGGCCAGGCTATATGGTTTGAAAGCCTTTCAGGCTTGCCTCTGGGTGTTAAAGAAGCGGTGGAGTGTGAATGCTGTCTGTATTTAATACTTCATCTAACAGCGTATATAAGGCAAAGGCTGCTGTCCTTTGCCCCAAACATTTATCCATTTTAGCATTGTAAAGTGCCTAGAAAGAAAGTGACTTGAATCCAGCCTAGACTGTAGCACCACGTACCTTTCTGCTGGTAGAAGTGCTGACTTAGCAACTCTTGTTCTGCCCTCTGGCCGCTGCTTCAACCCTTGAGTGAGCCCTAAACACTGTTCTGTTTTCTTGAATCCCATGCTTTGCTTCACAGCTGTCCCACAACAGTTTGAACCAGAAAAAAAAAAAGACCGGTGACAAAGGCTCTTAAACAAATGGATGGGAAGAGAGGTAAGACGGGACCACTTGAAGCTCACATCACCATTAAGACAAGTGTCTGGTGGGCCATAAACTTCAGATGTCAGTACTCCTGCTAGGGCTGCACAGCGGTAGGAATGATTGTGCGTGTGCTGCTCAAACGAAACCAAGTCCTTCACCAGTGGTGCTTATGTTTGGCTTAACAGGTGAGCTGGAGCAATAGGCTTGTGCTTTCACTCCCTAGCAAAATTACGTGTACTGTGTACAAAAATGTTCATGGTAGTGTTGTTTCCTATTCTTACCTCAATGGAGAAATAAACCAAACATGACACAGTCCTAGAATTAATGGAGAAGCATGTACATCCCAAAGCTTACGTACAGCGAGATGAAAACCTACTACATGTGAGGAGCGGGACCTGAGTTCAGAGGTGACGAACCGTAGCCTGAAACACCAAAACAAGAGAAAACACGTTGGCAAACAGACGAAGCCTGCACTCGAACCCAGGTTCCGCAGCATTTGGACAAGAAAATGGCTGTGGCCAGAGGCGACCCACAGGAGCGCAGCTGGTCGGAGCCGGGAGCAGGGGGTGCCCCGACACTGGGGCCAGGCCGCAGACACCAACAGCGCGTCCCGGGCACCCGGGGCGGGCGCCCCTGCCCGGCCAGAGCCGCTCTTCG
>WEIS01024602.1:0-10513 GCA_013389965.1 Todus mexicanus | reverse complement strand
GGTATGGATCTGCCACCCTGTCGCAGCAATGAAATAACATCAACTAAGTGCACAAAACAGTGTCAACCCATCAACTAAGCTCAAAAAAAAGCATCCAAAAGCTCCACTTGTCTAATGACCAGTTTGACTAATGCTCCAGAGACAAGTTTTACTATGGGCAGTAAGAGAGGCAGCAAAAAAAAAAAAGAAGGGCAAACTACAGACTTCAACCTCAGCTGTAGCCTCTTAGCTCCTGCTGATAAATCCTAGTGACTACAAACAAGCTGGTTTGGACAGTTTTATGCTCGGCATTTCTGAGCTTCAGAAAGCTCATAAGCTGCTCCTGGGTTAGAATAGCACTACAGAATTTCTGAGTAAAGCAGCATTGTATAAACAGCCTATTTTTAATCGAGGCAGTACACACTACAATGCTGCAGGGAGTTGTGATAATGAAGAGGAGCTTAAGTACCACTCAAGCCATTTTTGCGTCTCTTTCTTTGCAGGGAACTCTACTAATGCGCCTTAGCAGCTACTGAAGGAAAAGTAACAGCTCCGATGTTCCTGGGGAAGAGTGAAGCCGCAAGCATTGCTGCTCTGGGGAGTCAGAGAAATTCTCGTCATTTCCCAGAGAGCACAACTAAGAAATGGCCTTTGGTAACTCAATCCTTTGTTGCAGGATTTCACCCAAAGCTCAGGCTAAAACAGGAGATGGGGAAATAAAAAAGCAGTTCTGACCTCATCAAATATCTCTAGGTAAAAAGAGTCCACGCCCGGGGGAACAGTGCACTGAATAACTTTGTTCCAGCGGGGGTTCTTGGCTCCGTTATGTGCTGTTGGAGTTTCATACACTGCATACCCCAGCCGTATTCGACAGTACGGATCCATGCGGGTCATCCCGTAGTTCTTGGCCAGTTTTGCCTGGAAAGGGAAGAAAGTCTGTGTCTAATATTTACATTCACTGGAGAAGTTAATTACTATTAGCTCACAAAGAGAAACAAATATCGAACAAAGGACTAGACTCAAAGATGAGGAAGACAGGAAGGAAAAGAAAATAACGGAAAACTAGTATTCAAATTAAAACATAATGAGATCATTAAATGTCTGAAAGACCTTGAAAAGGGGATCTCTCCTTACCCTGTCTCATGTAGAAAATACACAGCTTCACCACTGCTAAAACGAGTTAGTTCATACCAACCCAAACAACACACCATTACAAGGAAACAGTACTGAGTTCAATTTTTGCCTAGGTATCTGCTCTCCGATACGCAATCATGAACTGAGGACGAGAGGGCACAGCCTGAAGCTTCACCAGGGGAGGTTTAGGTTGGATGTTCGGAGGCACTTCCTCACAGAAAGGAGGATAAAACCCTGGGATGGGCTGCCCAGGGAGGTCGTGGAGTCACCGCTCCTGGAGGTGTTTAAGAAAAGACTGGATGCCGCACTTAGTGGCAGGGTTTAGCTGAGTGGTGGTGGTAGGTCCTAGGCTGGACTCGATGATCCAAGAGGTCTTTTCCAGCCTTAATTATTCTATGATTCTATAGGTGGTCTGATATCTTTCACCGAGGACATTGTTTGGTTCAAGCTCCTCACTCACAGCAGAGTCAAATGCTCAGGCAAGTTCTGAGTGTCTCTATGGATGAAAACTCCATGACCCCTGTGGGCAACCTGCTTTGAGGTTTGACAACTCTCACAGTAGAAGGGTTTTCGTATGTTTAGAGTTCGCTGCATTTCAATTTGAGCTTGTTGCACCTTCTGTCTTTCCTCTAGTTAGCACTGAAAAGAACCCAACTGTCTTCATAAATACCTGATGGTATGGACTACTCAGCACTCAGCAGTAAGATTTCCCCTGAGCTCTCTCAGCCTTTCCCTGTCTCTTAATCCTTGAATAAGGAATTGGCCTGGGAGAGGGGATGGGGAGGGTGAGGGTAGGGGGAGGTTTGGACTAAAACTCCAGAGATCTTGTCCAACCTCAATCATCCTGTGATTCTGTAACAAGAGGTTACATAAAGATATGGCATCAAGAACGGCCATTAAGTTTTATTCTTCAAGCAAGTTAAGCATTTTTTCCTTGTCTGCACAAGCACCTAAAAAAAAATGAGGATTGAACTTCACAGAGACCAGTATCAACTCCATCAGTTCACGCATCCAAACAGGAATCCAGATGTTTCTGTACCGAGCCACTCAAAGTGAGGTGGAAAATTCCTTCTTGAACACTGTACTGTCTGTCCCCTTATCAGCTCCAGGGACTCCTAGCATCTCCACTGATTGGATCAACATCCCAGAATAAAAAGCACTTGAAGCTGTCCAAGTAAACAGCCAAAGATAAACAACCTCAGGAGCAGTAAACAATTTGCCAGAAACTGCTTGAGAGTGAAGAGATATGATGTGGTGCTTGAGCAATGTTTTGTTTCTTTGGCAGGCCTGAGGTTTAACCTGACTCATCTCTTCCTAGCTGGAAAAAAACCCCCCAACAACCTAAAGCTTTTTCCACTACACTGTAGAGGTGGAAACCTTTTCCTGCTGTTCAAAGTTGCAAAAGAGGCTTCCAACCTGCCACTCTCTGAACACAGATCGGGAGACTCATCAGAGCTAAAAAAGAGGGCTGCAATGGAATGCAAGGAACTAGTCTAGACCTTAGAAGTAATAACCTTTGTAAAAGCATTAGCCCCAGTTTTCAAAGGAAGGGGCTGTGAAGAAGTAGATCAACCAGTGAAGGACATAGAAAAAAATGATCCTGAGAGACCCTGGACAGGTTTTCTCTGCAGTAAGGCCCTCACCATGGAAGCTGTAACCATACCTGTACTATTTTAGACTCAGTGCTAAATTTAAAGCAAAAATATCACTTTAATATGTTTTTAGAGAATTACTTGAGAATAGCAAAATAGATGAGGTGTGTTAAGTTAACCTTAAGGACATCTGCTAGGCTCATGTAGAAAAACAGAACTGGGTTAGGACAGACAAGTTCTAAAACCTGAAATCTTAGGTGTAATGAATGCAGTAAGACGGTACTGCCGAGAGATAAAAGGATAACAAAGGGAAAGAGGAAGGAGAGAGTAAAAAGCTGGGACTATGCACTTGGGATTAATAAGAAAGTCTGCAGAAATCACCAGGATAGGCAGCAAATGGGGATGGAACAGAGCGGTCACTTAAGGAAAAATACATAAGGCAACTGCAGTTCCCTACAATACTCTCAAAACTGTGAAGGTTTTCCAACATTAAGTGCTTCTACTGGAAGCTTTCTTAACAGAAGTTCTCAGAGAAACCAGTTTGCTGGAAACGAAAACCCCTGTGAGTTTATTTGATGATGTGTGATAACAGCAAGGTTTACAGGAAATTACTGCACCATGCACGATGCAGCTACAAACCATGAAACTGGACAGAATGCTGATGGACCTAACCAAGAAAAATCACTCATTCCCTACGCACAAGTAATTTAGTAACTCCGATTTCAATACAAATCTTCTTGTCATCACCGATCAAAAAGATTAACTGTAATTAATGTGTACAATTAGTTAATTGTAAAAAGGCGGCACAATTTATACCTGCACTACAGTAATGCTGAGTCTGCCCACAGTACCCATCGGTCCTCCATACTGGAGCTGCTGAGCTGCCTGGGCATCCAGCTGGATTTGCTGCTGCTGCTGGGTTGGGGTAATGCGGAGAAAATCTTGAGGGAGCTCACCAACGTATACCTGAAAAAAAGAGAAAGAAAAACACACCTTCAAACTTCAGTCTTCCACTTGCATAATGAAAAAGAGAGAAGAATATCAAAGACAAGCTTAGCAAAAACACTCAGCAGAACTCAGTGTAGTTTTGACAGCACGAAGCAAGAGCTAATGAAACGACAAAGCTGCCACCTCACGCAGAGAATGTTCTCATGTTCACTTTCAAAAACACTAATTGCCAACACAAGTCTCTGAGAAGAAATAGGAGGTATAGAGCGGCTGCTCTGCAGCTAACCATTTTAGTATCACAGAATTATAGAATGTTGGGGGTTGGAAGGGATCTCTAGAGATCATCAAGCCCAACTCCCCCTTTGTAAAGCAAGGTCACCTAGAGTAGGCCACACAGGAACGCATCCCGGTGGGTTTTGAAAGTCTCTAGAGAAGGAGACTCCACAACCTCTCTGAGCAGCATGTTCCAGGCTCTGTCACTCTCACAGTGAAGAAGTTCCTCCTCATGTTGAGGTGGAACTTCCCATGTTCAAGCTGACACCCGTTATTCCTTATCCTATTGCTCGACACCACAGTAAGGAGACTGGACCCCTCCTCCTGACACCCACCCCTCAGATACCTGTAGACATTGATAAGATCCCCTCTCAGCCTTCTCTTCTCCAGACTAAACAGCCCCAGTTCTCTCAGCCTTTCCTCACAGGAGAGATGCTCAAGTCCCTTAATCATCCTCGTAGCCTCCGTTGGACTCTGTCCAGCCAATCCCCATCTCTCTTGAACTGGGGAGCCCAAACCTGGAGTATTCCAGCTGTGGTCTCACCAGGGCAGAGTAGAGAGGGAGGAAAACCTCCCTAGCCCTGCTGGCCAGTTTTCTTAATGCACCCCTTAGTAGTTCATACACAAGTCAGAGCTACTAAGGTTTGCATCCCATTCACAGAGGACATCTGATGGCAGCCAGCTCTTACCCTCCAATCAAGCCTATGACCCTGTTTTCATCTGAGAGTCCCTTTCACAGTCACCTTCAAGACAGATCAGGAAGACAACACTTCCTATGAACCAAATCCTTCAACATAACCAAGATTCTCCACTGCCTTTCTGATGTTAAATGCAGCCAGTCAGCTTGGGCTAACCTTGGGGACAAGCTGGAGACAAAGTAACACCATATTCAAAACTATAAGCAAGGAACTTGAAATCTACTCTATCCCAAGAACAAACCCTGATGAAAAATTCAAAGCACTAATATAGCAGAAGAACCCCAACACACGTGTCAATAGGAATCCGCAGCCACAGTGTATTTTCTGTTACCTCTACAATAAAAGAAGGGAAAATTTCACCCTATTATCTGTCAATTCAACAACTTGGGTTGTTTCTAGGTTTTAAATGGTGAACATTGTCAATAACACATTCGGAGACACTGCAGTAAAATAATGAGCATACAATACTAATGAATTTTAAAAGGCAAATAAAGCAGCATAGAAAATAGCTCATTAAGCTGCACTCATTTCTGCTACCTGAAGAGTCGCTTACATATTTAATGCAGAACTATTCACGGCATCAAGACACACGACAGTGCAATTTCTTAGGTTGCAACTGAGGCAAGATTACTCAATTGTGTCCCTGGCACGCCTACAGAATGTCACTGAAGAAGTTAGCAGGCCTCCGGGCCACGGCTTCTGAAGATTAGACAGCACTTGCACGTCAAGATTGCATCTTGGAGATAGGAATTGCAGCTCTTGCCAAATCGCATTCCACAGGACTACTGCTATCCAAGAGCCTGAGGATCCTGGCAACAGTAGGTGTTACGTGCCAGAATGGAAGCTTCTCCAAAAAGCTGAGGAGGAAGTACTGGATGCCTGCTGCTAGGTTATTATTGGGAAGGAGACAAGAGGGTGTCAGTTTTGCTGACATGCATCTTCAAATTTGACAATTAAGAGCCTAAGTAGCTTAAGTTTTAAAGGGGGGAGGAGCAGGGGGGAAATAGGGGCAGAGAGGGAGAAGATTAAGATAAAAGGCAACACTAATATTAAAAGAAAGTGTATTTAAATCAGGCTTGAGATTAGTCAGGGTCTTGTAGCAACCTTCTCCTTAGAATACATGTTAGAAAAAAAGGGTTAGTGTAGAACATATGCTAGAAGAAAGGAGAAGTTTTCAAATAAAATATAATCCATTTAGGAAACACTTGAAACGGCACCAGAATCAGCAAGGCAATGGCATTTACAAGACAGCAGGGCCCCTCCAAACCTTGACCTCCAGAAGTTTCATTGTTAACATCTCTAAGAATAGACATCCTAAAGATTTCCCATAGTCAGAAGTGGCCGTTGCAGCTCTGAAATTTCACTCCCATACAGGCAAGCTCCCACTGTTCTCAGAAAACAGGAGAGCATATTTTGTCTCCACTGACTTAACACAGACGTTGAAAAGCTTAATTCATTCACGACAGAAGTCTAATAAAATAATATTTAAAAAAGGAAGGATATTAAGTCACCCACATCATCACTCCAAAATAAAAGCTATAATCTAGTCTCTAGCCCAAAGAGGACAAAAAGTCTATAATGGGGACCAAGTTTTCTTAGAGCTTCTCTGTCAATTCTAGGTCACTCAGTTATCTCACATAAAGCACCATTCTTATCCTGGAATTGCAGAGCAGACACCCACAGCAACCGAAAACAGCTAGTGGCACTAAATTCTCAAGAGATTGAGCGGTAAAACCCTCCAGAAGGAAGAGTGAGGAACAGGAGGTGCAGACGTTCCCATCTTCAATGCTCAGCTCTGACTGAGATCTGGCACACAAGTCTTGGTGATAGATTCAGTAAGATATCTTGGAGAGATGGTTACTGAGGAATACACACTACTAAGGAAGTTCTTACGCTGAAGCTCAGTTGATTCCATATTGATGGAGTAGCACACAAGTTTTTTATCTGGAAAGAACACAGGCTAAATTACATCTTTCTCAAAAGCAGTTCAAAGCAGGCACAGAATTGTCCCCTCCAAATCACACACACCCACCCCAGTTACATAAGGAGAGCTCGAGCACATTGGCTTTTTGGAGAACACGAGCAACAAGCTTGTACCACTGATTCTACTCGACCCTCCCTTCAAAACAAAGGCATCTTCCTGTACCACATCATCATTTAAGGAAGGATGTGAAATTCCAACCTGCTCTGTCATTAAGCGTAGAATAAAAAATTCAGACCCTTCCCTCACTAACTGATCATCTGAATACTGGTACCTACATCAGGGAGGGAAGGGGAACGCAGAGCCGAGGGCAACCGCCCTGCCTTATGGATCCGGACACCAAGACACGACGCAGTCAGGGAACTGTAACTGATGTTTCCACACTAGCAATCACCAAGAAACTCTGATACTAGGGTTCAAAATGGTTTCACGTTGAAGAGCTTTAGACATCAAGCTACTCAAAAAAGTTCTAACCATTCTCCTTTAAACAGTTTTACTGCTTTTAAGTGAAAGACAGAGAATTTGGATTATTTACATCTTGCACTCTGAAGAAAAAATTGGGACCAGACAACCTGAAAGAGTTGATATTTTTTCAAGGCTAGTCTTTATCATCTTTGAAAGGTCATGAAGATTAGAGGAGGTCCCTTATAACTGGAAGAAGACAAATCTCATAACCAGCTTTGAAAAGGGCAAGAAGGATGACCTGAGGAACCACAAGCATGAGAGCTTCAGGGTGCTAAGAAATTTATAGAGCAAGTTCTCCAGGAAGCCATTTCTAGAGACACGAGGGAAAATACAGGGACAAGGAATAGTCAGCCTTTACCAAGGCTTCAAAAACAAACCAACAAAAAAGCCCAACCAGCCCAATAACCTTCTACGATAAAATCATTAGTATCTGTGAATAAGGAGAGAGCAGTAGGTAGCAAAGCTGGGTCACTGCCATCCAAATTGGTGGACCACTGGATGGATGAAAAACTGGCTGGGTCCCTGAGCTCGGAAGCTGAAGTTCAGTGGTTAATGACACTGGAGGCAGGTTAAAAGCAAAGTTTCTCTGAGGTCTGCACTGAGATTAATTTACATGTCCAATACTTTTTCCTCGTCAGAAACCAGAGGTGAAGGCAGAATTTATCCTGGCCAGTTTTGAGGATGACACCAAATCAGGGTGGGGGGGAATAACTGGTATACTTGAGGAGAGGATCACCAACCAGAAGAATTTACTGGCAGGAATCCCATGGAATTCAATAACAAGTGCAAAGTCCTGTACTTTACGTGGCAAGTAATCATAAATACAGCCTGCCCACTAGAAGATATCGAATCATTATGAGGGAAATTAGGAGCAGAAATCTAAGTAGGCCAAACCTGGTACTTGGTCTAATTTTGAAGGACCTGACATATTTGCCAGCACAGTGAGTAATCACAGCAAGTAATTTTGGGTGTGCTTGGCCAGCTAAAGAATCACAAATACAAGGTTTTGGGGTCTCAGACCTAACCTGAAGACCGATCAAATTGTTTATTGATACTTCTCATTTGGGAAAGGTATCATTTAGCAGCCCTTAGTCAGCTGTAGTTCAGATTTCAAAGCTGTGTTGTTTTTTTCCTCAAAAGATCACAAACCTTGAAAGCGCGCTAATTCCCTAACATCCTGAACAACGCCAGAGAAATCTATATTCTAGCAGAAATCTTACCAGTAACAGCCTGGATGAATTCCAGTTCTGCTTCAGTTGAGAAACTAATCAGGATTCAGAAATTTTACTCACTCACCAAATAAGCATCATCACAAACACAGGTGCAAGAACAAGACTGGCAACAGCAGAGTAACATACTTTTCTTCCCTGCATGAAACAACCTTGAATATTTTCTTGCCTGTTTGTACCAGTGCTAAAACGTTTCCCAATCCTTGAGCACCGTTTAGTGGCGATTCATTTGTAATGCAGTTGGAATACCCAGAAACGAGGAGGATTCTACCCTCTGCTCTAGAGAGAACAAGGAAAAGCCGGCATCTATCTCATCAACATCTTCACCTGTGAGTGGCAGCTTAATATTGCATGATTTATTCCTTCAAATTAACCATTCAAATCTCTAAAGTGGCTAAGACAAAGAAGAAAAGCGGGCACGACAACGGTAGGAAGGCAGAGGGGAAAAAATACCAACAAATCCCAGAAAGCCAAAGTTGGACAAGGTAAATTATCGCACACCTTACTCAGGCTGAAATCAATTTTAAGTAACAAAAGATTGCCAAGAGATTACGCAGGAGTACCCGAGTGATTCTAAAGGAAGATATCTAGAAGGGCGACATCCTAAGCGTGGCAATGCAGTTCCTCTAGATCATTTAAATCATCATTACCAGGCAGTTATGATGTTCAAACATCTGCAAGATTATAGCCGCATCCAAGCAAGTTCTCCCTAAGACCTTATCGCGACCCAGGAAGTGGATTTCACCAAGCTAAACCAAGGAGATATTGAAAGCACCCCACTCCGTACCCCAGCACCACAGGCAAGGCAAACTCCTCTCATGAAGAAACGCCTCTCAGCTCAGCTCTCCGCAAATCTGGGCTGCAGCCCAGCCTGCTGCCCAGTTTTGGCCTAACCACTTTGTTTGTGCCCCATTCTTTCTATCCCTACCCCCACATCAGTTCTTTAAGTCTCCTCAGCTTTCTCCTAACAGAAAGAATAACGAGAAGTGGTTGCTTTTAAACAATCTCTGACTAGTTTTCAGGTACTTATAATATTTTGAGCTGGTTTTGAGCAAAATTGTTCTATAGTGACAGAATTCTCTTTGGGTGCAAGCATGTAATCAATTCTCAAATGATCTAATTCACCCCAGATTCAACCAGAAGAGTAGCTCAAGAGATAACAAAACTCATAATTCACTTTTTTACCTTAATTCCCCACTTAAAACTTCTATTCCAACTACAGAACCATCATCACAAGCTATTGTAAAAGGAGTCTACTCCGGAAGGCCAGTCAGATAAGGCATTTAAAGGAATTAAATTGATGATCACATGACATTACTGTCATGAGATAACAGTGTGATGCAGTTTTTCAAGATTAGCAGTTTAATAATTCACTCCTTTGGCCCTTCATGGTGGAATCATCAAGGCCGCATAGACACGGGGGGGAAAAATGTAGCTGCTTCCAGGAAATAAAATACAGCTGGTTTGAATTGAGTCAGGAAAATCTGCAGAGCAACATCGTATTGTCAGTTCCTGCGAGATTCATCCTGTCAGGAGGAAGAGACAGGAACCAGCAGAGCTCTCAGTCGTGAGCTGATACAGTACCGCAGTTACACACTAAAAACTAGGTAATAACATCCCCCACTAAACCATCAACACTAACGCCCGGAAGATTGTTCTATTGCTTTGAAGGCTGCTCAGTCCTTCCCCACCACTCCGAACCCCCGTGGGATGCGCCTTCCAGCACGTTTCACCTCCCAGCTCTCAGGTGGCGGCGTCAGAGGCATCTATCGCCCTGAGCCTGACAACAAGGCAGCTCTACTCTGCTTCCAAGAGAAAGAGGTTTAGCTTCGGCACGGTTTAAGCCTGAGAGCAGGGCCGGGCCGGGCAGAGCCGCCTCCAGCCCCGCAGGCCGCAGCGGGCCCGGCCCTGCCCCCTCCCCTTGCCCAGCTGGGAGCAGCAGCCGCCAGTCCGCTGTCCGCCTGCCCTTGCCCCGCAGCCGGCAGGGGCACAGGGGCAGCAGGACGAGCCCGCTCCTGGCGGAAGCGGAGGGGCCGCGGCCTGGCCCAGCGCTGCCTCCGGCGCTAACGGAGCCGTTCCCAGAGCCCCCACCCCCAGCGGGCCGCAGTACTCACCGGGCCGCGCTGCGTGGTGACGGTGGTGGCCATGGCGCCTCGCCCGGGGCCAGGCCCGGGCCCAGAGCCTCGCCCCGGCTGCTGCTGCTGCCGCCGCCGC
>WEIS01024597.1:0-29470 GCA_013389965.1 Todus mexicanus | reverse complement strand
ATATATATACATATACACACAGAGAAGAACAGGTGGCGGTGGCTGTGCTCCGCATTTGGTAGCTAATGGCTCCTGAGCTGCAGGGGTGTTGCGTGTCTAAGAAGTGGTTTAGAAAATCCAGTGATCACTATAATAATGTATTAAAATGATATCTTGTGGTGATGTGAAGATATTCCAGTTGGGCCAGCCCACTGCTGCGGGAGAAGGGCAATGGAGGGCACGTGTGGGCCTTCATGACTGGGTAGGAGCTGGTGGGGCCTTGGAGTGCTTGGGGAGGAGACCTGGCGTGGCTGGTTGCTGGAGAAGTGGTGGAGCCAGGGGGCTGTTGTTCTTTCAAGCCTTTCAGTAAGATGGAGAGGAGGAATGATTTCCATGACAACAATTCAATTAGGGAGAGAAATGAAGGCTCTTGGAGAGGGAATCTGAAGGGAAGGTGTCATTGCTGTGAACCTGGAGGGGGCTTGGGCGGGAGCGGGGGACTGAGTACAATCAAAACGTTAAAAAAGCAGAAGCAAGGTTGTTGCTTGTGAATCAGCCCTTTCAAAAGGAAATAAATGATGGTAAGAGCCATGTGAAGCAAGTGAGTAGTGAGGAGATGGAGGGGATGGGAAGGAGGGAGGAGTGATGTTACCTGGCTGTGGGAGGTGGCCACACACCCACCTCCATTGAGCCGTTTGGCATCACTCCACCACTGCAATTCCTCCATACGTGTCAGTAAAAGCATCTTCTCCTTGATTCAACAGACATGGCAGGTCTGGGATCCAGCTCTGAGTGTTCAGGCTCCTTTGCTGTTACTTTGCGTACATGTGGTTTCTGTTTTGTCAGGCTTTCTGCTCTTACCCTGAAATCCTGTAGTTGCCTGTGTCCCAGCAGTCTGGGTGTCCCTGCAAGCTGCTCCCCAAATTCAGCCTCTAACTATGTTCTTGTCTTTTGTCACTCCTGATTAGCTGTTTTTCTTCCTGTATCCTTGAAGCCAGGCTCCTTTTAATGCTAACTAGAAATGACCTAGCATCTTGAAATTACTTGGACCTTGATTATGATTATTCTTCTTTTTAGACACTATAATTTTGGGCAATATGTGAACAGGGAGACTTGGTTCTGGCACCGACACTGTTGATTTTGAAAAGCGTGCTTGGCCTTAAGAAGTCCGTATTAATACTGATTAGCAGAAAAAAAAAACCAAAACAAAAATCTGAATCACATAAAACCTGAACTTTGCAAGAACAATGTTCGTTGAGATATTTGAATTCTGTGCAGCAAGAGCAGGCTTGAAAAGCACTTGGATGCATTTTTCTGCTGTAAACCAAACAGGCTGTCAACTTGAAAGGTACTTGGTTATTGCTGATAAAAGACGTGGCCAGTAAAAGGCAGGAAGATACACTGGGAATAAATAACCGAGTCTATAAACAATTGATATTTGTTTTATGTCTTCGTAATGCAGTGTTTTTGCAGACAAGTGTACTGAAATTTCAACATATCAGATTAAAACAAGCAAAAAAAAAAGTAAATAAATTCTGCTTGGGATGGGTGAGATAGTGTTCTGCAGGGTAATCACTCTTCTCCGAAAGTGCTGTGGGAGTAGGTGAGCATGAAGTATTGCTAGTCTCACAGCAGCCCTGAGCTGCTGAGGGGCAGTGCTAGATCCAATCGGGTGCCTGCAGTGTGGTGGCATTGAGACCTTCTCCAGACCTTCTCCAAGGCTGGCAACCACTGCAGGGACCCACATCAGCACACAGACTAGGGCAGCAGCAGCTGGTTGGAGTTGATGCTGGTGATGTGTAGGGTGCACACAGAACCTCCTTCAATGGGGTGTGCTTGTGGTGATGAGGCTGTGACTGTGCAATGTGGTGATGGACTGGGCACAGTCCTAGGAAATGCTGATGAAGAAGCAGCAATCTTCTTTGCTTCTGCTAAACCCAGACATCAGTACTGCTTATAATCAGCATTGATACTCCCACTCATCTTTTCAGGATCTGGCTTTCAGCAGCTTTTAACTCTGCTGGCCGTTAATTGTTTGGACTGGAACAATCCAGGGGCGGAGAGATTGCCACTGAATTATAAAACTTCTCTCCCTGCCTTCACCATGGATTTTATGTGTGATGCCAAGGAAATTGGTGTAACCCAGATCTGTGGTTGCCTTTCCCTGTTCTCTGAGGTCCCACCTCAGCACTCCCGAATTTGGAGGAGAGCTGAGAGGCATCTTTGGAAGTGAAGTGCAGAACAACTGTGATTTAGGAATGTGCTATTACATATAGAAAGTAAAGATTTGGGTTTGAGGCACCCCAAACCTTGTGAGGTTTTAGGCTTTTACCTTATTCCAGCTGTGGAGTTAAGCAGCAGCCTCACTCAGAGCTCTGCAGAAATGATCCAGTAAGGTTAGCTGAGCTTTGGGATGCAACATGGTGAAAGAAAGGCAATGAAGAAATGAGTTGCTTTGTGCTCAGGGCAGCCCAAGCAATGTGCTGGAAACAAAGCACTGATGGGCAAGGAGAAAAGCAGCAGTGACTTGCAGCTTCTGGAGTGAGCACGTTGTTTGCCTCACCCTAAACAAGCCTGGTGAAAAAAGTCTAATTGTTTATAAAGTGTATCATAATATGAAGCCAAGAAGCTGTGCAGCTCTCGGTCATGTCCTCCTCCTGGAGCTGTGACAACCCCTGATGCTCTCATCCCCAATGTGACTGTACAGGGAATCCTCATTCTTGAATTTTTGATGGCTGACTTATGTAACTATAAGGTTGTTTGGGACTTTTTTGGTGTTGTTTGGGTGGGGTTTTTATTTGGTGGTTTTGTTGGTGGTTTTATTAATGTCACCTTGTATGAAATAATGGTACTACCTTAATTTAGGAGCAAAAGCTGCCCTGCAAGAGCGTGGAAGTCTGGATAGATGTCAGGTTTTTCAGTGCAGCATCTGCACGCAATTGTGCCTGCCATTTATTTGCACTTTGGCATGATCCAGCAGTGTCTGAAATGAATGCCAGAAGGAGAAGTCGGCGCGTGGTTCTCCTTTTTAATTTTTAACTGATATTTATGTACAAGGAGGATTTCACAGACCCCCCGGCAGTGTAGCGTGTGTTTTCTTGGAGAGCTGCAGAAGAGCAATGAAGCCACATGTCCATGTGGAGGGGCTGGTAAGCATAAAAAAAATCTGTGTAGGCTCCTGTATGTGGGGTATGAGTTGTGCGTCTTCCTCATTTTTAGCTCATACCTTTTTGGGGTAGAGTGGGAAGGGAGGAGAGGAGAACCGACTGATTCATGTCCAAAATACTCCTCAACATTGGTAGGAAAAGCAAGATTGTGTGATGGTGGCTCAGGCATTGGGAGTGACTGATGAAGCACTTGGGCCAGTATATGCCCCTTGTTATTTTCTTTTCTCAAGAGATGACCTTGCTTCTGTTTTCTGACTTCACTGAGTATTAGGAGCCATCCATCTCACTGGCCCCTAGTCTGTTGCTGTTCTGAGTTTAGCATCGGGTCAAAAAGTCCCAGTAACCCTGAGAAGGGTGGAAGGCAGAAGGGCAAAATGTGCTCTTGCATTCCCAACATGCAGCTTAACCGTGTGTTTCCAAGTGGCATTGTTCAGAAGTGGATGTGCTTTAAAAACATGTACAATACTGAAGCCCCAGTTTAATTGCTGGTTACAGATGCTGCTTTTGATCCAAGCTAAACTTCTGAGCCAAGCTGAAGTTCTTACAGAGAAGAGTTTGTGAAATTCTAAAGAGGAGGAAATCAGCATTAAAATAGAGTTTGTAGAGAATCTTAAGCAAAATGTGCACTTTTCAGTAAAGGCCTTTGCATCATAAATTAGCAACATCTGTCCTCCTATTCTATATGTCATTTCCTCTCCAAATCCCCTCCAGAATCTGCCATTTTTCAGAAGTATTCTTGGATACATTGAACTGTGGTTGAAGATGCCTCATAAAATATGCATAAGCACTTGCTGGTGGGATAATGCTTCTTAGTACTTGCCACTTCTTAGCAAATTAACCCTCCAAACATGACTGATACCCATGGTGAATATAGGTTGGGTTTCTCAAGGGCTTGGTATCCATCGTAGGTGGTAGGAAGCTGTTGAATTAGTCCCCTTCTTTGTGGTGGCTGTGGATTGTTTGTCAGAGAGCACTTAGCCCTCTATGTGCCATTCTTCTGAAAGTCTGCCTGGGCTTGTTCCCTCCCCTGGGGTGCAGGCTGAGAGCCCCTAAAAACCTGGAGACAAGGGTCAGATTTGACTTGCAGCTGCATTAGAACCAGGTCCTGGGAGCTACAGCTGTAGAAAACTGGAGCCAAACTTCAGATTTTCTGCAATCTGCTGGAAGGGCAAGGACACTTTGCTGTCTCGTGTTGAATCAACCTGAGCTTTGAGTGGAGGAGAGTAGGGTTTATTGCTTCTGTGGAGCCAGAGGAGGGTTGTATTCATGTGCCTGTGGATGTTTTACTGTAGGTAAAGTTCCCTGGAAGGCACTCTAGGTTTCATCATCTGTGGTCAAATTGAAAAACAGAAGTGTTATAGGAGTGTCATCAGACAAGATCTTCCTGTGGCGAATCCGACCTTCTGAAGTGAGGACAGTCCACCAACTGCTGATTCACACAGTGACCACACTGACCTTCCAAGATTTGCAGGTGGCATGAGACTTCCTCTCAGCATTTCCCCACTTTGCCCATAGACAAACACTGCACTAGTATCTCCAGTCAGGTATCTCTCAGGTGAGGGAGCAGCAGTGTTGTTGCGTTCTGTAACTGCATTTAATAACACTCCACCGGCAAATTTTAGAAGTCATTGATTTTGTTGTAATGCTCTGAAAACTGTGGAGGGTAAATAAGTGTGTATGTATTTCCAGATTTGAGTGCACAGGCCAATATCAGGACGAGACTGAATTGGACCCAGGAAATATGTGTGCGCAGTTCTGAAAAGTTGCTGTGCTTTTTGTGCGATGTATTGTGGTGGCTGGTAAGATCTGAGAAATTCAGAGTGTGGTTTACAGATAAGCTCTGAGATAACCAGATTTTAGAGGGATGACGTGAGGTAGGATTACCTGTCATCTTCCCCACGGCTGAAATGCTGCTGATGTCTCAATGGGCAGCTTAATTCTCTTGGTTGTTTCGGGTGCAGAGTGTGCTTGACTGCTCAGAGAAACGGGGCTGGGAGGGGACATGAAGGGTTGTTTGGTCCATGCCTCTGTCCTGAGGAAAGCTCAGCTCTACCTGCGAAATTCCTTCCAGATAGCCTGTCCCTATGGACTCCAAGGGATGCAGACCCTGTGGTGCTCCCAGACAATCTGTTCCAGTGTTTCACTGTTCAGAGGATAATATTGAAGTATAAAGTTCAGTCCTGGAAAGCTTCTAAGTGTGAATGAAAATATTTAAAAATCAATACTCTGCTTTACAAGGAGAAAATAGATGTGCAGTGACACTGGAGAGAGATACCAGGCAGATTTAATGCCTGACTCAGAAGTCCTTACTCAAGCAGAAGTTTCATTTTATTCCTAAATTCTTTTATTTCAGCTTTACTGACGTAACAGCCACATGCACCCATTGGTGGCACATCCTGTGCTTTGGGCCATGCTGGGGCCGGCTTTGGGGTGGGCTGGCTGACTGGCACTTGGACTATTACAAACCCACCAGCAAGTGTCCCCTGCTGGGAGTATTTAAGTAGAATGGAAACGGTCATCATCTCAGGGGTGAGCAGGACAGGGACTGCCCATCTTCAGTCCCTGCAGAGTCTTTCTTGGTGATGACCGAGTCCTTGTGTTTGCACGTATCTTCCTGCGTGGCCAGGCTTTGCTTGGATCTGTTCTGCAGGTGGAAATAGCTTGGAGGTGTCTCTGTGCTGTCCTGATCCTTTGGTCACGCTGTGCTACACGTCATCAGGTATTACACAGAGAAAGGGAGAAGCTGACTTTGAGCTTCCCTGAAAAGCTGGGCTTTGCTTTTTGGAAAATGTATTGAAACTGCTGTAAGACAGAGAAAAGAAGGCAGACAAAGTGAAGTTGTGTAATGTCTGCTACACCAAGTGCTGAAAGGTCAGCTGGCTGTATGCACATGAGTGACATGAAGAAAAAAATTAATGAGTCTCGCTAATTGGTTTGTTGTGCTGGAATTTTATTAACGAGACACAATTGATTTTTAGTTTATGCTAAAACCACAATGAAGTGCTGCGAAAGCTGGTCTTCACATGTCTCTGGTTCCCATTGATAAAATGACAAGATTTGAAGCCGTCGGTGGCTGCACTGGCGGAGGCAGCGGAGGCGCAGTCCCAGAGCTGGGGATTGCACGGATCCGTGGTGGGGCACGAATTCAACCTTCGCTGCCTCCGTTCCCCATGGCTGCTCCGATCACCTCAGCACCCTGATGCTGGCTCCGATAGCAGCTCTGTCAGGAGCCCAGGATTCCCGGGATTTAATTTCCTGCTCTTGTGGGATATCTTTATATTCAGAAGGTGAAGATTGGCTTATTTGCTTTACAGGTTTTGTAACGCTTCTTGCTCCTGGAAAATTAACTAGTTTGGGCCTTTGTTGCAAGCTGTGTGTGCTGGTAACGTTGCGATTAAATGTCCAGAAAAGTAAGATAAGGCTGTTGATCAGTTAAAATTGTATTTTTCCTATTTTACTCCTACACTTAGAAGAAGGAATGGATATTTTTGGTTTTATTACAATCTATCCAATTAACTGCATGAATAAATATACTGCATTTCTGAAAACTAATACTCCTGAAGAAAACTACAACCACGTTCCGTTTAAAATATGATAATCTCTTGCAAATCCTGCATTTATTTATGTTCTGGCCTCGAAGACTATGGTGTTGTGGGGAAAACAGGGTGAGCTCTAGGGCTAGAGAGATGTAAATAAATTGATTGAGATAAAATCTACTTGCAGTCCATGTCAGGGGTCCAGCTAAACATCTGTACCCCTCCTGGCGTGAAGAAGCAAAACCCAATAAATCCAGACATGAGCCAAGAAGAGAAAGAATGTTACCTCTTCTGGACTATCGTCTGTTCCTTTGCAAATGCCTCCAGTTTCTGTGGACGTGCTGGGGAGCTCCTTGGCATATGGAACTTTGCATTCCTGAATGGAGTTGCTTTAAAACGGATGTCTTCCCAACCGTGCTGTAGAGCCTTCCTCCAAGGGTATCTGACAGGCCGGTGTCCTTGGAGCTTGGGGTCAGGGAAAACACAGGATCTCTCCACGTGCACCTTGTGCCCTGGTCAGATATGATTATCTTAGAAATGCTCTATTTTTTTGAGAAATGCTGTGCCAGGCACATAGGGGAGCACTGTGTTGCCTGTATCTGTACTAATCCTTTACGCTGTAATTTTTCTTCTCTGTAATTTGCTTGGAACTCGTAGAGAATTCATTTGGTTGCAGACTTTGGGAAGCCTTGATCGATACCTAGTAGACAGGTGCGTTTTTCCTTCCTGAGTTTCAGAAGGACTTGTGCAGCATCCTTGTGCTTCAAAGCAGGTTGCTGACGAGCAGTCCAAGTGCCACATTATGACAGGTGGTCACTGCTGAGGTTAAACCAGAATTTTGTTACGGTCTTGCATTAGCAGCTTTGATTGACAAGTTTCCCCTCTTGAGCTAATTCACCCTCTGTCTTCATGTTTCCGTCTTGCCCAGCCTTGAACTGAAGGCCAGGATGGTGATATCAAAAGGGAGGTTCATTTATAGTCTGGTGTCTATAAATATTTGGCTCTTAGTTTCATCGAAAATTCAGTGGAGATGGCGAGGTTCAAAGGGTGCGTTTGAAAGGTAGGGGCTATGATTTTTGCTTTTTATTAAGTCTTTCCTACTCTTTGTTTGCTTTTTTGAAGCTTGCAGCAGGGTTTTATAAGAATTCTTAAAAGTAGGGGCTCTCAAAAGGGACTCTGGGCAGATTTTGGGGTCTGCTGATGGAAGTTTCGACGTCAGATGAGATGATGCTGGTCTGCACCCCACTGCACAGAGTGGTATTTTCTTTATTTACAGTTCTTACAAATTTTCTGTATGAGTAAGGGTAGCAGAGCATTCCTTGAAGATTAGCCAGGAATAGCTCTAGAGGAGGCGGCCTTTGGGAAGCAGCGCTTCCTGTTGACTAATTTAGCATCCCACCTTGGTGATCCAAATGTGCTTGATGTGTATGAGATGTTGGGTGAGTAAAGATGACAAAATAAGGGAGTTTTTTTGGCCAACAAATGGATTCGCAGCGCAGGGTGCATCTGAGGCTGTTATTCCATAACCAGCATTTGTACGTAGAGGCAGAAACGCCTGTAGCTCGCTACGTAAGCCTTGTTTCCGTACTCTCACAACAGAACAACTGAGTCATTCAACTCCTTACCCTGAGCTGAAATGTGGAGACAAGGTGGTGTGGAGGATGAGGGTATCTGCTCCTCAGTGGCTGCTTGGGGTGAGACTAGAAATAGGAATCTTTGTGTGGATTTCCCTACCTGGTGTGTTTGGTGTTCTTGTCTTGAATTAAGTCTTTGTGTCTTATCTCTTTGCAGATGAGTCTGGCAGAGCAGTGGTATGGATCAGGCAGTGATGGTGCTTTAACACAGCATGGTCCCCATGTGCTGATGGGAGAGAGTGTCCTCTTGTCCCGTGCCTGTTTCTCACTCTGGCTGAGAGCTGTGCTTGTGCCTCAAGTGGGAAGCAGGGGAGAGACTGAGACTTCTTACCATGAAGTCCAAATCCATCAGGTGGTGGTTTGCTGAGGACATCTCCACCCAGCTGGCATGATGTTTGTCATCAGCCAGCTGTTGATTTTGTTTTGCTCACGCAGATGTTGAGGCCAGCAGGTGGATATGCTGCCTGAGAAGTTATCGAAATACATTTCCCAGATCGAGGCACTCTGCAGGAGAGGAACCAAGAATAATTAATCTCAGAGCGCCTGGGAGAAGCAGCTGTTCTCCCAAAGCAGGGGGAGAAGCAGAGGTGGAAAGGGAGGTGAGGATGATCCCAGGTAAACTGGTGCAACTAGTGCTCAAGACCAGCAGCGTCTGAGAAGCTCTAGCTCCCAGGGAAGATACTGTGGTGGTAAGACCTTCAAGGCAGGAAAGCCCTTTCCATCCTAGGGAGGAGGGAAGGACTTCAAAATGTCTTTTAGCTCTTTGGATCATTGATTGATGATACTTTTAATAATAATAATAGTAATAATTATAATAATTTTTAATGGAAATGGCAGGTTTTCAGTCTTTGTACGATCAAGCTTCATTCTTGCTCTTGCCACCTCCTCTTTGCTTACGACTCTTCCCATCACTCTCTCCTGGACTGTTGCCTCCTGCTTTTCCTTGGGACTCTTCCCTGCCCACTGCTGTCTCTTTTCTCCCTATGCTGATTCACAATCCCAGACCCGTCAGGCTTGAAGAGTGCGTGGGCTCAGGCTCTGTGTTGTGCCTCTTCTGCTACTGGCACATTCCCACTAGAAGAAGCATCCTGCTGCAGTTGGGCACCCATGGGCGTCTAAAAGGAGTGAGTCCTTTCCCTGGCATCCACATGAAGCTCACCCCAATTAGCAGAAGTGGGAAGCATCTGCATTTCCTTTAGTGTCCTTTTGAGAGCGGAAAGCCGCTTTTAAACGTGTGCGGAAGTACTGGGTTGAATTTGGTTTTTAAGTACCAGCATTTGAAATTTCTGGTCTTGCTGGTGTGTGTTTGTCGGTAGAAATAAATACAGCTGGGAACTTGGATGAGCCCAGTTTCCCACTGAGCTTGAGGATGTCTGGCTTTATGGATCCCAGCCTCCCGGCACGGCCCGTAGCAGTCGCTGACAGCTTGTGAATTCTGAGATCCAACCTTGAATGAAATCCTAGACTAATATTTGACTGCATCCTTTTAAAGATTCAGCACCTAGTGTTGTGTTAGTAGATTCCTGGCAGTTGCTTCTGGTATAAATTTGAAATGCTGATGTTATAAATGAGCTCTGTTCCAAAGTGCTCAACCTGCAGGTGAAAGTTTTAGCTCATAAATTCATTAATTGTCAGATCATTATCAAAATCAATATTTGTCTGCCATTTTTTTCATATTTATTTATCTTAACAGTTCCTTGAGATTTATATTTCTTCTCCCTTGTGGGTATTGTCTGTATTTTAAGTCCACACGCTACAGCGAGGTTGCTATCCCAGCTCTGAAGGAATATATAGGACCGATTTTAATGACAATGTACAATTGTACCAACATGTCCCAAAGCCTGGGGAAACCTGTCTGTTAAAAATTAATGGAGTAGGAAGTCCTGGCATAAAGTAAAGCCTTGAGTGAAATTCCATGGCTTCATGGACTGTTAATTCTTTATTAGGTTTTCCTAAGACTGAGATAAAAGGCATTTTATCTTTTTTAAGGTTTGCATTAACATGTCATTGAGTTTTATAGATACATTGATCTTCATTTGGCTAATCCAGAAAGGGTAATAGAAACGCGTGTTATACGCTAGAGCAAAGATAACTCCATAAGGCTTTGGATTTTTTGGTTATTTTTATTTATGAAGTTTTCTTCAAATACACAATTGCGGTCAGTGTCCAGAGTTGTGAAATTCAGCTCGCTGTATATTTTTATTGACTATCCAGTCTAAGTTTCTCTTTTTCCTTTTTCTTGATGTTTTTTTAACTGCCTTTACTTTCAAGCTAATTTGGCAGCAAGGTTGATATGTCTTCACTGAAGACTAGCAAAGAGGTTTGGCAGTATTTTTTTTTTAAATCCTGTCTGTGTCTGTGATGGATTCTTGGCTTTCTTGGCTACCTGACAGGTTAGTCTTTTGGTTTGTTTTCTTTAAGTGTATTCCAGTCTGAGATGGAATGAAGCGTGTCTTTGGATTCAGAGAAAGGAGCTGAATCTGACCAATGTCAATAGTATTTTGTTGCTGCTGCCCATGAACAAAGATTGAGTTCGGGGACCAGAAAAATATACAATGCCGTAAGATGTAGCTGGGACAATGTAGTCAACACACGGAGTGTCCGGGAAGATAGAGATTATTCTTATCCCCTTACTCTATGGTGAAATCTCGGCCCAGGAGAAGTCAGAGGGACTTTGGCAAGTCAGGGATTTATCTCTGCTCTTTCAGTCAGCAGCCTTTGGTGATGGTTATCACCTCACACGGCTCGGGAGGCTGTGTCTTCATGCTGGGGGCTTTTAATTGAGAAACAAGTCATCCTCACCCGAGTTGCTATGTGCATTTATTAAGGAAGCCTCTATGGAGAAAACTTCATTAATAGCTGTCATTATTAATGAAGATTGTGCGGTGGTCGGTGTATTAGTGCAATGTGTGAAGGTGTGTGAAAGGAGAACAAAATGATAAATGTTTTTTGGCTTCTCTGTGTTGAAACTCTACCTCCTTTCATCAATTCTGTGTGTGTATAAAGTAGGACAAGGGGGAAAAAAGGAGGTGGCTATGAGGGGATGTCAGCAGCTGGAGAGAGCTCGACCCTGTGTTGGATGCGTGTTCCCAGACTCTCCAGATCTCTGCACCTTGACAAACAGAATGAATCAAGCACAGAATTAAGTCCCCTGTGCAGCACTGTGTGAAGATGACCTTCCCTGCTCGCTGAGGTGGGAAATCTTCCCTTCCTCCCCGTTGGATGAACTGCAGGGACAACATTCACAGCAAAAGGGCACAGGCTGGTTGATTTTGGAGATGGTCTCCTTCATGTCAGGTTTATCTGATTCTTTCCTTGCCAACCAGTCTTGCCAAACCAAAGCACCAGAGCAGCTTAGATCTCACTTCTCATCTTCGACTCCCGCTCTTGCAGCCTCTAGCAAATGCCTATTTTAGCACCAGCTGGCTGTGATCCGTTTGAACTCTCTGATATGAGATTAAATGTTAATTTATTACATATCATTATAGGATTATATGTTATCTCTAGGATAACGGAATCCAAATGTTAGAATAGCATGTTCGAGATTTAGTGCTTGCACACATTTTCCTCCACTCAAGAAACAAGAATAGCTGAAGGTAGAAGTCTGAAAAAGAGGTGAATTAATCTGACTGATCACGGGTAGCCAAGAGCTCAAGCCCTGGAAGAATATAGCTACAGGTTTATAATCCTTTTGCAGAGTTCAGAAGAAGTGGAGAACAAGTTNGGTTGATGAGGTCACATTGGATTTATGGGATCTTTTTCATGCCAGAAACGGGCCTACGGACTTCTGTTAGTGTAAAAAGTGGCCCAGAGGAGTAGGGGACAGCTGTCTGTATATTCAACCACTGCACTCAGTTATTACTGGTCCAAATTTGGTTCCTATTTCTTAAATGGTTTGTTTTCCCTGACAGAGCTGGCCACTACTACAGCCTAACCCTATGTATAAACATTCCTGGTGTGGAAAGGTTATTTCCAGACTTCCCAGATTTTTCAGTCCTCAGTCTTTTCCCCAAGCTGCTACAGAGTGATCCCAGTGAATTGTTTCAGTTCAGAAGGAATAGGGCAAATTGGGAAATGCAGCTATAAATTAATGTGCATCCCAGTCACACCCTTGGGGTGATTTATCCTGGAAGGTCAGCACTTTCTGCTCTGGTTGAGGCACTGGCCTAAACTAATCCTAAACTCATCATCGTCAAACCTGATCATCATGTTGATGATCTAGAGTTTCTTAACTAGTAAGCTGGGTTGAGCTATGATATAATTGCCCTGTCACTGCGGAAAAAAAAAAGAGATCTGGCTTTTTGCCTTCTCAGGCAGTCTCAAATCTGATCCAATTTACTTCCTGTGACTCTTGAGGAGTTTGAAAATGCTGTCAGCTAATGCTCATTATCTTTTATTACCTTAATATATTAACACAAGTGAACCACAGAACTAGTATGACCTCATCTGACTTTGTTTTTTTGCTTGAGAGTTTTTGTTCTTTGCCTAGAAGTTAGTAATTGTCTGTGAACAAACTAACCGTATTTGGTGCATCACAGTACGAAAGCCATAATAAGGTTTCACTTGCTTCACACACCAATATTTTGACAAGATCTCCTTGAACCGCCTCCCCCAGAGCTATTGGGAATTTTTCTTGTGCTTAGAAAATTGAACTCGAAATTGCTAATCGGCAATAGACAGGGAAACAAACACCCAAGAAGTCCTGGGTGAGGCTGCAGGCTCCTTCTCCTCTCCCCAAGAGGAGCCCTTCTCCACGTGTGAATGACAAGCTGCAGCCTTTGATCATCGTAGTAAGAGAAAAGCAGTACCGAGGGATGGTTATTTTGTCCGTTCTGACAGCATCTGCCGTGAATGTGTAAAATATGTCAGATGTGTATTCATAACGTAAAATAATGCATTCAAGCGTGAAAAAAAAAGTATTCTTTGTTCTGGTAGCGGGATGTGCTTGAGCAGGACTGTTTCAATAAGCAAGGGAGCAGGTCAGGAATCACCCTAGGAATGCAAAACTCTTTTACTCCACAACAAATTAATGGAGTTGCTTGAGGCTGTTGTCATTCCCGAAATAAAATGTTGAATTAAGTTAAAGGAATCTGAGAGAATACAGCAGCTTTTGTTCTGGGCTTTTTGGGTGGAGGAAAAAAAAAAGAAAGCTGTCATTAGAAAGAAAGGCTTCGTGTTTTCATATGCTGTTCCTTGAGAGGCAGAGATAACTTGATAACTTAATGATGTCTGAGCTGCAGAACTAGGTCTGTGTGGTTGCCTCTATGAGAGCCAGCGAGCACATGCAGCTTTGGGAGCCTGGTTAGAGCGATACTGGCTACCTGTGAGAGCAATGCAAAGTGCAGGTTAAAGAACTGCTTCAGAGAAAAAAGGCGTGGATCTCTCTAAACTAATAGTTGTGAAGCTGTAAAGCCATGGAGCTTTTTCTGAAGCACCTAAAAGGCTGGATGGCCTTACAGGTCTCTGTAGTGAAACTCTAATTTGTGCTTAAATTTCCCAGTGGGAAAGCTCCCTGGCGACTCCTGGGCTTAAAACGATGCATGTGGTTGCATGTTTGCAGGATGGGGACACAAATCTTGCTGGAGGCAGCAGCCTGCACTGCTGGAGTTCAGTGGGGAAAACCTAAGTGACAGCTGACTTCTTTCCACAGACCGAAACATGGCAAAGATTTAACTGGGAATGCAACCATTTGCATTGCTAACAGAGCCCAAAATCAACATGTGTGGTCAGGGTGGATATCTCAGTGACAAATCCAACAGTAATTGGGAGTGAGATGAGAATTGCTCCCCGTGTTCAGGCAGAGCTGTGGGGTTGGTGCCAGATCCCAGGTTTTTGCTTTGCGTGTCTCTGCATCCTGGTTTGTTTTATTGAGGTTCCCCGGTGGGGCCGTGCGTGGCGTATACTCTTCGTGGGATTACAGTCACAGTGGGATATGGATGAGTGGTGGTAAGACAGAGGATTTTCTGTGCATTCAAGGCATATCTGTGTTCTTAATAACTTTACAGGGGGTTTATCATAAGCTGCTTTTGTGGTTTCCTGCAGCTGTTCGGACCCATTGGTTTGGAGCTCCTTTCCTCTAAGAGCTTCGAAACAACAGAATGGAGAATCCAGTGAAAGCCCATTGCTCTAGAGAAAGGCTTTGGACCAACCTTACCTCTTCCTGACAATGCCTTTAGAGAATCTCCTGCCAGAATTTTAATATCCTGTAATTTCTGGCTCACGCAAGGAATTGTTCAATATTGCCAAAAAGCAGAGATTTCTGTGGGGAGAATCAGAAGTGCTATAAAATGATGCACCTGTGTAACCTGTGGATGCTGGAAAGTAGAAAGTCTGTAATATACAGAATTTTAGGTTCCGTTGCTTCATTTCATGTTTAGGTGTAATACTCGAGGCCATTGATTGCAGTCACAAGCTGGGGTCTTGCAAAGAGAAATGCAGCCAAGATCTGGGTCTTCCAGGAGCTGAGGGAGAACTGCCAGAAGTTATTACTCTTATTGCTTAGAGGGGAAAATTGAAAACGCTGAAGCAGATTTACAAAAGCATCCTATTGAAATGGCATTTGCTCCTTAAAATGGGAACGTAAGCAGTGCAGCCAGCACTGTGCTTCTCTGGGTTATTTTGATGGTACGCTCAATTGGGGAGTAACCTGGGAGGCAGCTGTGCCTTGGCATCACGGGATGCTATTTATACCCGTGCCTCTTGTTCCCTGCCCACCTCCTTTTGGGGTGCCATTTGCTGGGGTTGTGAGGGCATTTACCCCAGTCTTTTACTGCTGTACCACTGAGTAACTTTGTGAGGGATGGGGATGCACTTTGCTATTCAACCTTAGCTGCTTAGATCAATATCTGCAGCGCGAGAGTGATTTTAATAAAAGGACTCTCTCTCAGCTTTCCTATCTCCATGACAGATAGACCCCAGCTACTGTAAATCCCGGCCTTTCCCCTGTCAGTCTCTTGGCTTTGTGTGACATAGATGTTTTGACACTGAATACAAATATTTCACAGTTGGTTAATAGTTTAGAGCATATATTTAAGAGATTTACTTTTGCAATCGCCTAGTGCCTGTAGTGAATGAGTTTTCCTTGTAAGGCCTTTCTGTTGTTTGGAGAATATATCCATCACCCCCTCTCCATTCATTTTCTGTTGCGTATGAAATATCACTGAGGAAAAATGAGGTTTGCTTCATTTAACAGTAGTAGGGAGCCCTCTCCTAACCTTCTCTTCAGCCAGGAGAACTTCCAGTAGCTGCGACAAACCTTATTTATCAGGTGACAGGAGGGATGCATAGGGGTTTGCGATGCTGGCAGCTGGAAGCACCACCTTGAAGTTGGGTTAAGAAGCAGTGTCAGGACCAGTGCTGTGCAGCGGGGAACTCGGTGAGAGGTCTGACAGCCCTGCTGCGTCCCCTGGGACTGTCACCTGGCTTAGCTTCCCCTGGAGTGATTGTGCCTCTCAACACCCCCATAGTAAAGTTGTGCTGCCTGGATGTGCAAATCACCCTGCTGGAGTTGGCGGTGCCCTGGTGTTCAGGGTTGGTTTTGGCATCTCCACCTCTGGACAAGAAGAGCTTGAGTAGAATCTGGAAGAGAAGGGGAGGCTTTAGGAAATCCCCAGTGCCTGAGGAGGCACCCTAAGGCAGGCTGTGGCGTCCAAGATTTGTGTTTATGTTGTTCCTGCCCACCAAGTGGCAGGTTGTGCTAAACCTCCGTGTGTGCGTGTGGCTTTAGCAGTCATCTCTCCCCTCCAGGTAATGGGAACAGAAACCCTCCTTGGCTAATCAGGTATCTTTAAACTTCAGCTTAGCTTGCGATAGTGGCTCTGTCACTCAGTGCTTTCAGCTGATGAATTTGTGACCTTTAGCCGCTGTGCTAATAATGCATCTAATTGTAACTGGCAGGACAATTTCTCCGTTGCTGTTGTATGAGAGATGCAGAGAAACTTGCCAAGAGCGGCCTGTGACTTTTAACTGCCACATCAACACCCTTGATCAAAACTAAAATGGCAAGTTAGGCTGGTGATCAGCCCAGCAAAGCAACCTGAGCGATTGCAACGGCCACACTGGCTCAGAAAACTTATAGGGGATTTCCTCTCGTGGGCACCCTCCTTGCAGTTAAAGCAGGTAAAGCAGTTTTGTCAGTTATCTGCACTGAGAGAGCCCTGGCTGTGCCTAGTATAGTCTGGAGGAAAACTCCCTTCTAGCACTCAGGGAATTAGTCTGGGCTGGAAAACCTTAGTTCTGGAAATACCTGTGTTGCCTCTGCCAAAGGAGGTTGGAGCTGGAGATGGCTGGTGGAGACTGGAAGGAGAAACCCTGTGAATATCTCATTTCTGCTTCGTTTTTGGAGTGTGTTCCTGTGCTCTCTTCATACTCACGCTCCTCTATAGGTTCTCCTCAATATTTTTTCTATGTCCTTCACCCATTGGAATCATCTTCTTAACGAAAAGGTTATTGTACACCCAAGAGAACTGGGCAAGAACTTGCTGGTCCTGGGAGGCTGGAAACATCTGGCTTGGAAACACCGTTATCCGGTGCTTGGTATAGTCTGTGGATGGGACCATGTCATGCTTCTGCATAACACATAGGTAGTACCATGGATATATATTTTATCAAACTTCTAGCTTTTTCTATCAGACACGTTTGAATAAATGTTTTTAACAACAAAGACTTTGGCCAGAAGCGTGCATGTAAGAGTGAGGCGGAGATGAGTCAATAGAATACGCGATGACATAAAGATTTTATGGGGTATGGAGATAGGCACGTTACTCACAGATGGTGAAACCATCCCAGTATATTTCAAGAAAAGCTATTTTAGAGATGTTTAGAGAGTTTTTAAAATTTTTTTATTGTGACTATTTTTTCTATTACTCCAGCCTGTAAAACCAGATGCTTTAGTTACCATGTTTCCTGCTCTACAGGGTTCAGAGGGAGCAATAAAAGCCTTTAAAACTTACCTGAAATAGCCTTCCTACCGTTACAGATGTCACAGGTTTAATGTCCTGTATCTCAGGCCCTTCCAGACCTTGCCATGATGGTAGCATTTGGAGGAAAGGGGATTACTCTTCTCCCTGGTGGAATAAAATTTCTGCTTTATAACCTATATTGTTGCTGCATTTTTGACTTAGAAGCTGTGACAAAGTTAACTGTAAACCTGCACGCCTCAGGTTTGGACAGCGTAGTTTTGGGCAATTTCATATTTGGACGGGAATTGTGCTGAAATCTGGTAATTCTCAAGAAGAAACGATGGTGCTGGGGAAGCAGAAGGGTGTCCTGCGTAGGAATGTTAAACCCTCATGAGAGGTGAGTTTAAGTTGTTCTAGTGGTGTAGCACATTAAATACATACTCCTAAAATGTTTGTTTAGGACTGTGTCACCTTTAAGCTACAAGAACTCCAGTCTTTGGAAATAACCATATCTACTTGGAGAACCATCCTGTTCTAATGATAATGGTTTATCTGTAGCTTTATACTTGATAAAATCTTCTTATGCAGGCAAATCCGATATCTGCATGGGCTAGCATGGAAATCAGAGGAGGGAGCACAGTAGCTTTATTGCTTGGATTGCATGCTATTCCCTGGCTAGGATAAATATGTGGTCTGTTTTGATAAACAAGCCTGAACTCCTCCTTCTCACTAATAAATCTGTTAACAATCATCTTCCCAGAGACTAAGGCAGTGGTTTAGCAAGGCAGTCCCTCAACCTTTTATAAGTAGAGCCACATTTCCTTGGAAAAGTAAAAATCAGAATCTCTAATCTGCTGGGTATAGTACTGTTGTCAGGGGGTTTATTTTTAACTGAGCGGAAAAAAAAACAGATTAAACTTTTGTGTGTTTCTTCGATGCATTTACTTTGCTCCATTTTGTTTGTATGCTTGCACGTGCTTGTGGAATATTGTGTCATCTTGGTTTGCAATTGCTTTAGGGATCACCTCTGAGGTGTCACAGTTGAAGTGAGCTCACGTTAAGAGTGGCTGTAGCAGGTCAGAGCTCAGACCCATCTAGCCCAACAGTCCGGTTCTGATAGTACCCAAAGCAGATCCTTGGTTGGAAAGAGTAAGACCAGGCAAGCACAGAGGATTCTTCCCCTAAGCATGCTCTCAGCAGCTCATGGCAGAGCTCTTGTCTTTGTGTGATGCTGATGTAGGGAGTGCAGCAAGCAGTGTTCTCTCTGGAGTCCAGCTCTTCGCATGCTTTTCTTTATGAACTAATGGCAATTTTGAGCCTTTTTGTTTTCCTCCAGTTTTCCAAACTTTTGCTGATAGAGAGCCCTGAATTAATCTTCAGGCCTTTTGGGTATTGGATTACACTCTGCCTCACTCCTTGCTGTGCCAGCGGTGCTGGAACTGGCATGGGATGCTAATCCTGCCATGCCTATTCACTCAGTCGTAGAGGAAAATGTATGAAAACAAATTGCTAGTCCAAGCTAAATTTAGATTTATTCAGTTGGAGTTAATTATAATCTTTATTTAGTCTCAAGTGATGCTTTCTTATCATGCACTTATTATAGCTGAGAAAATTAATTTTTATTCTACCATAAAGGTGAATGTAATAATCTGGGTTCAGGGAAGGGATTACTTTAATAAGATTTATAGGCAGCCTTTCAGACAGTATGGTTTTATTACTATCTGTAGGTGGCCTTGCTGTACGTATGTCTTTCAGTATAAGTGACTTTGCAAAATGCACACAAGCTAAAAACTGTAGCGAGCACCAGCTCAGAAACTTCCACATCCAACTTAATTTTTTGGCAATGGTAAGCAGGCAAAGTGCTTGACTTGCTTTGGAACACAATAATGCAATTTATTACTGAGCTTGTGGCCTGATCAGGACTTTCATTCATATGCATGGTTTAATTTTGCACTGAAAAATGTATTTTAGTAGACAAAAGATTTATGAGGACTGAGATGTTTCTTTCAAGCTTTTGGAAGCAGAGTGATGGGCATGTGGGGCAGGAAGAGAAGCTTTAATGAAGGGTGAGCTATCAGATCTGATGGGCCAGAGGATTCCTTCACCCCTGGACACCTGAAGCTCCAGCATGCAGGTCTCCACCGGGCACCTTTAGCAGTCAAGTTAACAGACAGGAATAGGCTCCTCCCAAGGACGATTTATCACTCGTAAAATCGAAGTGTTCAGGAGAGGATGAATGAATCTTGGAGATACCACCTCCTGTGATTTACTGAACGGGGAGGCTGGAGTGTGGGTTAGGGTTTAGATAAAATGAGGTGGGCTGACTCTCGTTGAGCGGCCAGAATACGTAGCTGCAGTGAAACCTGGGTACCAAAAGTTGGATTGAGACATTTGAAGATAAGTAAGTGAGACGTTGTCCCAAGCCCACCAATGTTAATTAACCTTTCTTCAGTTTTAGATGTTTGGATTAAATAGACTTCTCTTTTTTTTCAATTGCATCCTGCTTCTTATTTTTCAAAACAAGCTGCCTGACTGCCAATGCTTTGCAAAGCGAATCTCTGTCCTCACAAATGTGTAATCAAGATCGAATATAAGGACTGGAAACTGGCTGTGAGTCTTGCATCAAGTTCTATCCTAGGATAAGATGAAGAGAGAATGAGAAAAGCTTAAAGAGATCCTATCATCTTTCCTCATGCTATAATTTTTTATATGTTGACAGCTTCTGGGCTGACTTTAATTTAATGTTAAAAAAGAATTGGGAACTCTTCTTAGCTCTTTCTTGCAGTGTCACTTATAGCTTCAAATTAATTTGTTACAGTTGAAAATACTATTTGTTATTATGGGGTTTTTTTCCACGCCAGTGTGGGTCTGGTATAACTGCTGCAAGTACTGAAGGAGTAAGGCTTGGCTTTGAATGGTAGGTGATGGAAGTTGTTCTTCAGTGAGACTGTGGAGGGTTTTTCCTCCTCCTTTTGCTCTCTAATGTAAAACTGAGGAGATGAGTCACAGGATGGACTCTGAATGTGGGAAGTAAACAGTGACATCCTCCTTTCATGGTTATTTTATTGAATTTTGAATGAGTCAGGGACAGGCTCCTTCAATCCTCACACAACCCAAACTTATCTACTCATAGTGCTCAAATGAGGTCTAAACTCATGGTAGATTTTCACACTGTAATCATCCTCCTCTTTTTCCTGCTGCCAGGATTAAAAGTCAGAGTTTCTTCAGCTGTTTTCAGGTCAAATCGACCTTTCACAACCTTCATTACTGGTGGCCCTAAACAGCAGCAAGTCTTACCCCTTGCATATATGAGAGAAAATGACCTACACAGCTGGTCCAGAAATAATTCTTCTCCTATAATTTATCAGTTCCAGAATAGCTTTCCTTGTGTAGACACCCTATTCTGGGATACAGTGTGTTTTTATTCAAGGATAATGCCTGCATTTCTCGAGCAAAATAATTATTATGAATAGAGCCATTTTTATGGTGGAATAATGTACATGTGTAGTTTGGTCATTATGGTCTTTAGTGAGGGCGGGTGATTTTTCTCCTATACAGACAAGCCATTGATTGCCTCTGTATGAGTCATGGATAACATCATAGTACTTGCTGGCACCACATTACTTGAAATTAGTCCTCTTTTACAAAGAGGAGCGTCTGTATGAGCTCACGCTACAATTCTGATGATGCTGCAGGAAAGATGAATTTTAACATTTGCACAGTTTTTCCACAGGTGCAGGATTAGCTTTCTTGTTTGTTTTTCCAGAAAAAGGATATTGAAAAAGTTGCAGTTGCAAGCGCTTCTTGTCCCTCAACTCCTCCAACTTCAGAATTACTAAGGGCTTATGAAAGATTTGGCTCCTGTTAAGTAGTTAGCTAAAGCAGGGGGAAGATTTAGATGTGAAATTTGGATTTATGCTCCATCACGAGTTATCTTCCTTTTTACTTACAGAATTAGGAATTTTAAAGACTTCCCTCTTACTACAGCTTAACATGGATGCGTCAGTTCTTAAGGCTGACCTGCTACTGCCACCACTACTTTCTAGTAGGATACTTGTTTTGCTTCTTAATAAAATGTATAAAACCTAAGAAATGCAGCTTGGATGAGACTTTGAGTTATAAGAATGGTAGATTTTTATTGCACAGTGTCACCCACAGCTATGGCTTTGCATGTGCCTTATTAGTCCTGTGCTGCTTTTTGTGACGTTAGCTCAGGGTAAGTGGGCTACAATTATCCACTGCTTTTGGTTTCAATGGTTAAATAAAAAATCATCAAGACAACAGAAAAGAAGCTTCATTTGAGGTCTGAGCTGGTCAGAGTCAGGGCCTGGAACGGGCATATCCCGGCTGCACAGCGCTGCATGGTTGGTTATGTGCATGGTGGCTTCTTCTCTCTCAGAAGGCTGTTTCCTTTCCATCTGCACTCTCAGAATTCACAGGATGAATTGGGCTATGAGGTTACTGCCCAACTTTGGAAAGAGGGATTTTGGCATAAAACGGAAGGGATGAGATTTTGGGAGCTGACCTTGTTACTCTAGGGGTCTTGGTATTTGGCTTTCTTGGGTCCAAATCAATATTTTAAAAGAGGCAAAGCACCTGCTGAAAACCTGTTACAAGGTAGAAGTTATTTTAGAAGTTCAAGCTAAATAACACATTGTTGGACATGACTTGAGTTGTTTCCATATGTCTCCCCTTAAGGCCCCCAATGCCTCAGTAGTCTGAGAACCAGACTCTTCAGCCTTTGAGAGAGCTCTGAGCTCCAGAGATGCTCATTTGGCCTCTATTTACATTTCTCCAACTGTTGCTTTCTTTTGTTACATAATTAGGACTAATCCATGTTCTGATCTAGTGTTCCTCTTTTGATCTTCATCGAGTGCTTATTAAAGGAGCAGATGATTTATTAGTTGCCTTGTTGCACACCAGAAAGCTGGAAACCTGTCCTGTTTCCGATTGTTACTGTCAGGAGATTGATGCCGCGGTGCTGACGTGCCGAATTAAAAAGGCGGGGTGTTGGCCTGCCATCATATGAAGTATTTCTTTTTAGTTGTTCCTATAGCGTCGTAAAATGCTACTAAATTCACATATCATATTTTGTTGCAGGCTGGTTCTAGGACAAAGCCCAACCCTGTCTACTGGTGTTTATGGCTTCCCATATAAGCTTTCAGCCAAAATTTGTGTCTCATTTTGTTTGAGTTACAGCCCCCTGATATCCTAGTCCTCGTATTGGATCTGAGAAGAGGCACTGAATGGTATTGCTGGAATGAAATGGAGGAAAGGGAAAAACATACCTTTTAAACTCACTGTAAATCACTACTTGAGAGGGATAAAATACCTGCATAAAGAGGAGGGAGGGGGAAGTCCTCTAGTGTAGGACTTGCCTGGTGTTTAGTTCTCCTCTAGGCTCAGGAACTATGTTAGTGGTCAGGTCTCCTCTGCTATCTGATGCATCTTGGGAGAAGGCAAATTTTAGGTCTTCTCCCAAAGATCAGAGGGTGCTCTTGATGCTGTCTGTCCTTCACTAAACCTTACAGCTGCACAGTTTCTCTGAATGCAGCTTCTCAAAAGCATTACTTTCAAATGTAGTTCAATTTATCTACAATTAATCCAAGTGGGTGCTTATCTGCATTTGACTTCTCAGTGAAGAAGCAATACCCTTCCTCCCTTCGCTGTCTCGGCTTTCACAGGAGAAAAGTTCACTTCTAGTGACTGAGTTGTGCAGTTGCACAACGGCAACACAAGCCTGGCTGTGTCAGGGTGTGCTCTGTAAATAGCAGAGCAGTAATGGAGCTGCTAAATCATCCCTTGGTGACTTTGGTTCTACAGTTGACACTGATCTTCTCCCTTTTCCTGCTATTAGATTTGACCTGCAGTGTGTTCTCTGAGCACTTTGGTGGGATAAGAGCATTGGAACTCCCACAGAGCAGCCCAGCAAGCAGCTGTGGCGTATTGCCTTGTCCCTGCTGAACAATGGTCACCAGCTTCTGCTCTTTGCCTCCATCCATGTTGTGGGTTGCTGTGGGTTCCTTACCTTGTGCCGCCTCCTGTGCCTGGTGTCGTTCACATCTGAATGAAGAGACACGTGGAAGGGAAAGGCTAAAGTCAGTTTTCTCCACTAGCAAGCTGGTTGACCCCTATGTGAGCTACGATACCATAGCAATCTGGCCAAGGTCAGTGCTCACATGGAGAAGGGAGGAGAAAGTTTCTCACGATCTGTGTTTCTGAATTTCAGTTGGATGCCAAGGTCTGTGGCTGTGTGCGGCCAGGGGGAGGTGTTGGCTGTGCTTGTGTGTTAAGAGATGGGCTGAGATGTTTATGTGTGGGTGTAAGGAGGGAGAGGACACCCAAGTGGGGTGTCTGCTGCTCTGCAATTGCATTTGCTTGTGGAGCTGAGGAAACCCTGATCTGATCCTCCATGTGGAGAGGAGACTTGCTACTGTTTCCTGCCGAGAATTTTTTAACGCTTTTGTATATTTTTGCGTATTTACTCATTCCCACAAATGTACCAGTGGCTGCAGAAAAACCTTGATGCAATTAAATACACAGCAAAAATAAAGGCAGAATTATTGTGGTGGAATAAGAAACATTTAAAAAAGCGTAGATAACGTCAAGCCATTGAAAACAAATGAGCGGAATTTCAACTGAGAACAAGAGTGGAGCAAAGTCAAATGGATGAGGTTTGCCCTAGAATCTGTCTTCAGTAAGTGTAGGCTTTAAAAAATACACAACCTGAAAAACAGCTTAAATATTAGAGCTTTTATCGGTGCTAAATTGTGGCTGCAAGTATCTGAGTCATCTGGTTTTCAGCAGGTGTAATTGTTTGTGCAGTTGTCGCTTTGTGAATCTGCTCTCCCCGGTACTGGCAAACAGGAAAATCGCCACTAAGCTTCAGCGAGAGACAACAAGCGCTTTGACCTTAGGATCTGTCATTGTTCCTTTATCTCTCACATTATGGAACTGCTTCATTTGAATTCATTTGCTTTCTGTTTATTTCTTCTGTGGCGGTCCCAGGAGCTTGCATTCACTGGCTTTTTGTTGGAGTGTATGAATTGTTAGTTTGAAAGACTCACCATTTCTTGCTGGTAGAATCACAGACCACATTGAATATATCTCACTACTAATTAGAGGTTGGCCCAAACCAAAGATGTCCGTTTGATCCCCTCCCTCCCTCTGGAATCTTTTCTTGCCTGGGAAAAATGGCTCAGTGCTGGCTGGAAGATTGACCATTGTGTCACAGAGAAACTTGTGGTTTCCAAAAGTGTTTCATTCTTCTCTGGAATTAAACCCCAAAGTGCTTCTAAGCATCTGTGAAGCTTCTGCATGTAAAGGATTTATCTTCTTTTCTCAAGTTCATGCTTGCCTATAAATCCAACCCACTGAGACGTCTATCAAACCCCGTATTTTTTTCTGTGAAAAATTCTGATTTCAAGAACAGAAAGCTTTTAGCAGTTTGCTGCTAAATTTCACCTGCTGACCTGGCAAAAGTGGATTGGGAATGAAGCAGATTTGCAAACCCCCCCATTGCTTAGTGTGTTAGTGATGTTAGAATAAAGAGAATGCTTTGTTTTACTGCCTCCTAATATTCAACACGCCAGTTCCTTACATATATTGAAATGTGGATGAAAAAGTCCTAAGTTTGATCTGGTAATAAAAGAACAGAAACCAACCAGTAAAAAGTTTTAGAACTTAGATTGGGATCTGGCTAATCAATCTCCTTCTTGTTTTATCCAGTTCTTGATTAATGGCTTTCAAGCAGATATTTGATTGGGGAAGGTGGAAAGAAAGATGTACCGCTGATGCGATGGGATGTTTTTGGTGTATGAGCTTTGAGCCAATGTGGTACCTGTGTCAGATTGTTTTGTAATTGTGGCTAACAGTATTGATCTCTGGTAATACATTGCTTGTAAGAAAACCAGAGTGGCATGCTAAACAAACATTAGAGTTGTCTTTCTGTTTCCTTTTATCTTTGGACTGCAGTGGTGGAGAGCCGAGGAGGGATCATGGACAGCATACAGAGATTTTCCAACCTGCCAACCTATCTCCCTGCGAGCTATGACATCTACAATGCTGATATTTTCTTCTTCCTCAAAGAAGCCAACCAGGATATCATGAGGAACTCCAGTTTGCAGTCTAGGGTGGATTCATTCATTATATACAAAGCCAAACTGCCACCTGTCCTAAATGCCACGTATGGACCCTTTTCTGTTGAACAGGCTATTCCCTTGGACCTCATGCTGACCTCTGCGTCTTTTGGTTTCACAGATGAATTCACTTTTAATTGGAAGTTAAAATCTCACATAATCGACAGCTCAATCTATTCCAACAAACCTAAAATACAAACCTTGTTCTATATTGCGGGGAAGGACTGGGATGACTATAATTATTTGGAGACGTTGCCTTGTGTGAAGATGTTTGCTTTCCTGGAGTCTAGAGAAGTTGTGGCCAGCTGTAGATTGGCAGGTCATCTAGGATTATGTGTTGCGGAGCTGGAATTATCTCCTAGCTGGTTCAGTTCCCCTCCACCCCTGGTTTCAGAGGAAGCAGCCTCCATGGAAGGGATTACTGTGGAGCTCTTCTATAAGATTTATGCAGCAGATGGGGAATGTTCTCCAGAGGATGCAAGATGGGAAAACAATATCCATGCAGGTCAAGATAATGAACACAAGGCTTTGTCAGCTATGGAGAGGATTGGTAGCATCGTTGTTTACCCAAATCAAGACAAATTAAAACAGTCTTCCCTGAGGCTAGATGAAAATATTGTTATTCGCTTACCGCTCAACCCGGTCAGAGAAGGTGACGTTGTGACCTTTCACGTTTCCCTGGCTGATGACTCTCTAGCAGACCAGTTTGTATTAAGGTAAGAGAATTTTTAATGTGCTGCCTGCTAAACAATCTCCAAACAGGGACAAATCTATGTCAGATGCAATTTCTTTGTTGATATTCAGTGTTTTCCTGAGAGAACTGAAGAATTTCCTCTTGAACTGGGGAGAACTATAAATACTCTTGAATTATCAGCGTGGATGACACTTTTTGGAACATGGCAATTGATTTTAAAGTATGAGCTATAAATGTTTGTGTGATTATTTTTTTGTTTTAATTCTATTTGCTTCTAGTCATAATTCTGCCTCTTAAATTATGCCTCTGTAAGTCAGCCAGGGTAGCTGCTGCAAACTGTTTCACTAGATGGTTTACAGGAGGGTTTTCTGTTTCTTTGGGGAAGCTTCCTCTTCTGATAGTCTTTCCGAAGTACATGGGATACATCTTACACGGGTCATACGTGGTGAGGAACTATTTTGTCACATTCTACAGAGGGAGTTGAGAGGTGAGAGAATGAGACGTGCCTCAGCTTGCATAGGATGCTTTTGGCAGAGCCAGGATTTGGTTCCAAGTGTTTTTTTCCTGTGAGGCAGCCCATCCTGCTTCCTCAAGCTTTTGACTGCTTGTTGCATGGCCCGTTTTTTTGTAAGTTTTGAGACTTTCTGGTGACCTTTACTTGCGAATCTGCCTGTAATAGGAGAATTCAGGCATTTCTAACCACCCTGAGGGTTAGTGCTGCATATTTGTTCCGTCCTTAGCTGTCAGGCTGTGAGTTCAGAGCTGCACAGAGACCAAATTCAGAGAGAAATGTGAGCCAGACTGGGGGAATAAAGGGGCCAAAAGGTAATTGGAAAGTGTCATATGCTGTGAGAATGCGAGACGCTTGGGAAAGCAGGAGTTGCAGCCTGCACTAGCAAACCTCCAAACAGATTCGTGCCTTACTTCTAACTTTTTGATCCGAGAACGATGGGAGCAGAACATGACAGAAGTGCACTTTGGGGGCGAATGTTGAGGAAACAGACAGTAAACCTTATGCAGCACTTTGAAATCGTTCAACGTTTGTGAAAAAGCACCTGCATATTAATAAACTTACAGATTGATGTGTGCATCAGGACAAGTGGTTCCTGGCGCAGTGCACAGGCGGAGGGAAAGAGCTGATCCGCAATATCCCAAATGTGTGAGAAGTATCATAGCATTTAAGTGGACTTTAAAAGGTGTAGGTCAGGAAGGGTCTTCCTATAAACCCAACTCATTCTTGCCTTTACCTGGCTATACTGGTTTTTCATCACTAGGTGTGGTTTTGGCCAGGATGCACTGTCAGTAGATTCACCAAAGTCATGGAGCAGTCAGGTTTCAGCAGTTGTGTATTGATCCTCACTGCTATAGCAGAGAGATTAAGGAATTTGCCTAAGGCTCTGCAAGGATTTAACGTCAGCTCTTAATTCTCAGGTTTTTGTTCTATTAGCCACACCACAGATAAAATTCCCTAGATATTACGGACAACTTAAGACTGAGGACATTTTCTTTCCATTGGTATTTCTAAAATAACATTTACCTTGTTACAAACAGCATGAGAGTAGAGGTTTGATATGTCTGCCGGCTTGGAAAGCACCAAAAATTTCTTGCAGAGATAGTTTCAAAACTCTGTCCTTCCAAAACAAAATAGTTTCTGGAAGTGCTGAGCACAGTAACTAACCTGGGATTTTAAGGAAGCAGAAACCAAGGGAGTTGAGAACCTTCAAACTGGGCAGCCCCAGGATAAGGCACAAGAGCCTGGCCACTATCAAGACCCTCGTCTTCCCCTCCATCCCCTATGACCTGCATGTCTCCAGCTGTCAGGCAGGAGTCACTTTGTGGTGCTCTCACGACACATGGAGTGCTCCTGAGCTTCTGGGAAGGCAGTCAGGTTTCCATGGGGATTTCCTTCTTTGAAAAGTGTGAGGAATCAGTTCATCTCCAGGAGATGTTTTTGTTATAATAAATCAGTGTGTTTTACATGCCCAGAAGTATTTCCTTGGAAAAATCACTATCAACTCTCTGTAGTCTAGCTTGTCTGGTCTTTTATTTAGCTTTGCTTGCATTGTGCTTTTCATCAGAGAACCTGCGAGTATTTTTATTTAACCTTCATCTGAATGCTGAAAGTAAGAGGTAAAATGCAGCTCTGCTGCTGCTTCACCCGCCCTTCAGGATGGAGAGCGCACCGGCAACTGTTGCTATGATTATTTCAAATGACATATGTGGGGCCCGTGGAGAGATTATTCAGCTAAAGTTTACATAGTAGGCAGAAATTATGCCGAGGGAAATAAAATCGCTATAGCGCCTGTATCTAATTTATGCAGTTTCCCTCGCAGGCTTTCCATTTTTCAGCTCAATGCTAATGTCCGTAAAAACCCAGAAGGTTTTTATATACGTAGAATTTCTGTGTGTTGTAGGCAGCCAGAAATACACTGAAGTGAATGTTTGCCTTGGGAAATATATTTTTGCCTAATATAAGTGATTGTTTTTAATCGTACCCGCTATAAGCGTAGAGCGGTGAGTTGCAGTCTGGCTCATATGAGACAATAGATCAAAATCAAGTCATCCTCAGCACAGCGTTTGATGCCAGCCTCGAGCTCTGACAGCATGCAAAAGAACAGATATGCTCAATTTTATGCACCTCTTTACTATTTCATGCTGTGTTGTGTAGTATTTTATTTTATGTTGGATTTTGTTCTAGCAGAACTGACTTTAGTCTCATACGAGAATGGATTTTCCTTCATTTTGGGAAAATTTGGGATTCTTAACCAAGCTTGGAAACTGAAAAGCAGTTGGAAACAGTGTCTTGGTTCAGCAATGTGCTGCACTGAAAGATATTCACTTGTTACCTTCCCCACTCCATCCCTCCAGTGATGCCACTTATGGGGTGATGCTGCAGGTGATGTGTGAAGCTGCAGCTATCTCTTCCAATTGCTTTCATCAGTCCAAACTGGGTTTACTCTGCTTAAGCTACGTCTTGGTTGGTTGTTTGTTTTCATTCAATAACTAGAATTTAAGCTGAAGCTGGAGCTCTAGCTGTGCTGTGGTCTGTGGAATTCGCTTCTGCAATCCAGCTGGAGTGGTTTGGGGTGCCTGAAGGACCCAGGCGTAGCAAGGGGCAGAATTTAGAGGCTAAGCATGCTCTCAATGGTTTTGCCGTGCCTGACAGTGTATTGCTCACTTTGTAGACAGATGATCTATACATGTGTGCAATGAAATGCTTAACGACACTGGAGGTTAATTTGTGGCCTTGCTGGTCTGAGCCGTACTGTAAAATTTACCATCTGTGAAGATAAATTTTGCCCATTATGCTAGGTGGGTTGCCATTAGATATAGTTTAACCATAAAGATAGGTGAAATGGGCTATGTTGCCATGATTAAACTTTTTTATGAGCTACCTAGTTAAAAAAAAAAAGAAAGGAAAG
>WEIS01024584.1:0-11000 GCA_013389965.1 Todus mexicanus | reverse complement strand
CCACATATCATCTCGCATCTAACTTTTAAGACCCCTCTATTCCTTTTTGCTCAATTGGAGTCAAATTAGTATGTCAAGAAAGAAAAATATATTACAAATGCCTTACATGCAGCACTTTCCATAGACAGGTTGAGATTGTCTCTCAGAAGTACAGACCTAGCGAAGATAATGAAAACTAACAATTATGTTCTAAAGAAATCATAGTCTGTTAGTGTACATTATGGAAATATTAGTACAGAAATGATTTAACAGTAAGTGTCAGAGAACAGAATGCTTTGGCCTACTTTCTAAAGAATTTTATCTAGCCATAGACAAAGTGAGATTTGAGCTGCCTTGAAAATCTGACTCAATATGGTTACTTTTAGATAGGAAAACATAAACAGAATTAGCTTATTTACAGTCTGAAACAAGCTAAATCAAAAGTGAAGCAAGATACATTCAATATAACTGAGCTGAATTCACTTTCATTATACCCGAATTTACCTAATTTTTTATATAACTTCGTTGTTCAAAGATAAATAGATATAAAGGCTGAAATGTAAGAATTAAGGCAAAGATTTTTATGTTATAAATAAGAAAAATTCAATAGGAGGCTACATCAAACTCATTTTTTATATCACATTTCAAAACTACTTTAAGTTATTTGAAAAATAATATGCTGATGGGTTAGTTTGCTAATCATTGTTATGAAATGGAATAGAAGTAGAGGGTTTTTTGCTTTTCAATTACCATTGTTTCAGTCAAAAAATGTATTGGCTTAGGGAATATTGTATCTATATCAGGTCAAATGAAAAGCACAGAATAGCTCTTGCTGTCTTTGCTATCTGAAGTTCTCAGTACCTTAATAAACTCCAGCCACAGTCTCAAGAAATGGTTGAAACATGTCCTTCTTTATTTGTGTTTTGTGGAAGAGTCAAAGAACTGATAAAGATCTCAGGCCTGAAGAAAGAAAATGTAGAACATAGACTAACTATTGACACTCCATATATATATATAATTAGAAGGGAAATATTTTTCTTTTGTACTGTTGGGGATTTTTTTCAGCAGGGGTTGTTTTGTTTTTGTCAAATCAGTAGGCTGGGACTAGAGAACTGTGGCAGCAATATCACTGAAAGGCTAAAAGTCAGAGCAGTAGACCAGCAAAGCGAAGAATCATGTGTACGTCTTCCAACAGCATTTAGCATTTCTTGTGTGCTTATTTTATGCAGAAGCAGGGGCAATTGAAGTGGGAGCAGAAGAGAGGAGTCAGCCGATAGAGTGGCAGCATAAGCAGAAATACAAAGAATTAAATATAGTTAATATTCTGTTGTTCTTAAGGAACTAATTTGGATTTTTGACAGATATCCAAACAGGGTAATAGGTCTGGTTTTCACAAACAGTAAGTCTGGACCCAGCACTGGAGCTTTTCTTGTTCTTAATTCAACCTCCCTGGGTGTTATTTATATACTCTGTTCTTTGTCTTCTAAAGAAAGAGTGAAGATACAAATGACTAGTCTTTTCACAGTTTGATTAAAGTAAATTCTTCTTAATTCAAGCACTTTGTCACAACCGTACTAATTAACCCTGGAGACAAACAAGACAAAAAGTGGAAAAACCAATTTGATGGTAGGAATCTAAACAAAAACAGTTTTCTGTTTTCGTCTAAGCCCTCTCTCCCCTCTGCCGTCTTTGCACTGCTTTTGCACCCACTCTTGTTGGGTAGCTCAAAGGGATTTTGCAGTACAACTGTTTGCTTGCAGGACTAGGAACAATCACATTAACTTGTGAGCACTAGCATCCATAGTTTTCTTCAACAGTAGGTTTTAAATATAAGCAAAACTTCTTTAATCTCTTGTGTAGTCAATGAGAAATACTGATTGAGGTCAGATATATCCCAGTTTCCTTTCTGATTAGTCCTACGGGACAGTTAAAGCAGAAAAGGAGCCATATGAGAGAGGTTAATTTTAAAATGTGGAAAACTCTCAAGGATTATGAAATTATGGCTTACCATTGTCCCATTTAAATTAATACTGTGTCAAAAGAGAAAATAAAACAGACTTCATGAGCTGCTGTCTGTGAATATAATTATTCTTCTGTTAAGCTAATTTCTGCTGGTACAGTGTAGGCTGTGCACCACAGTAATTTCAGCTCAGGGATGTTTTTTTCCCTCTTTGCCAAAGTACCAACCATCAAGTATATTTCAATTTTTTCTTGCAACCTCTTACACATTTGCATGTGTTGTTATAATTTGTGCTGTCTTTCATTGTTTTATTCATCTTAGGCATAGTTATTCATTATGTGTAAGTAAGTTTATGTAAGCACATTGCTATGATAGATATTGAAACTGAGGATAGGTGCTACTAGTCAGAGACACCAGGCCTGGTTGTGACCACTTTTCATTAAGCTTTTCTATTCTTTGTAGTTTATGTATCATAAACTACTGTGTTCTGTTTATCTCCTGTCAAAATCTGTGATATATAAAATTGAATTCAACATAATTCTCTATTATTTTCATAGTTTATAACTGTAACTAGCTTCCAGTCAAGTTAAGCCCTACAGTCTTTTTTCACTCTTTAAGCTGAGATATAATAAACAACCTCATGAAACACATGCAATTGCCTTTATAAACTTAGTCTCTAATTAGTGAGAACTGAAGCCTCAGGCAAAGCATGCACTTGTCTGTACTCTTAATCCAAGCTACATTTCAAATGCCTTGAACAATAAATGGAACGAATGTAACAAAAGCCAGGAAAACCTCTGTCACACAAACTGATTTGAAATCATATGCTGAGATCTAATATGTCCTAAGGTATCTCTACAGAATGGCATAAATTAAATTTAATTAATAAAGCACAGTAATTTCTTCCTAAGAGCTTATAGACACATATTAGCAGAAATTCTGTGAATAGGTACTTCCTCACATACTCTGTCTTTCACGAGCTGATTGTTTTTTCTCCTCTTCTCTACACAAAATTCTCACTTGAATTTCAAAGTTATTTTTTCCTTCCTGATTCTCGCAGAACTCGAAGTATCCATTTCTTCCATTACTGAAGGTTAAAATATTCTTTCTAAAACTTGTTAACACAGTAAATTGGCTTTTCACATTGCAAAAGACCAGCCTTCCTGGAATTGAAGATTTTTGATTTTGTCTTTTGCTTTCCAGGAAGGTGAGTCATTACACTGCATAGACATCCAGTGCATTTACAGATTTCTTGCTCTCTCACATTAGCGTTCTCTCCTAAATGAAGGTACAACATCTCAAAGCTGGAAATTTCTACAAAATCCATCGAGAGTGGCTTTATTTGCCACTCCTGGGGTCAGACATCAGGCTATGTTGGATTCCAGGGCTGGGCTGGACTGCCCTTGGGCTGAGAGGGGTTGAGCTGGGTTTACTGCACACTACATGGCCAACTGTCCATTGCTCAGCTTGTATGAGCTTCAACTCTGAGTGCCAGCTGAAAAGAGGCTGAGAGTCCCAGGCAGTCCCTGTCAGCCAAATAGCTTCCAGGAGGCTGTGGGGCAACAAACTCAATGTGTTTTGGATTTTTGGTACCTGTCACTGTCACCATCCCAGCCTCACATGGGGCTATGCTCTGTGGGGACAGGGCCCGGCTTGACCTGCACCAGGTCAGCTTGGAGAAAAGCCCCACTTGTGCTGCTCCCTGATGATCTCCTTCTTTTCCAAGCATTTCTCATATTTCTCCCCTTCACACCCTCAGTGTGCTGAGAAAACAGTGTATTGCTCAAAGGAAGCTACACATTTATAGAGACTAAAACTATTTTATACGTCTCAGCTGTGGAGCCAGGCTCTTCATTCAAGCTGTAGCGCAGCACTTCCCAAGCTGGAGGTCATGGCAGTGGCAGGTGAAATCACCAGCCTGTCAGAAATTCAATGGCTTATGTCAGCATTTCAGAATGCAAAGCTGATGAGAGCAGCAAGCACAACAGAAAAGAATTGAAATGGTTTCTGTGGAGCACGATGGTTTTCACTCTGGAGAGTCTCTTCAAACCTGAGTCACAAGAAGAACAGCTGCTATTTTCACGAATATGTGAAATAGTAGTTCATCCTCTAACTTATTTCCTCTCCACTGCTTGGCTACTGCTCCTGCCCTTAAGGGAAAAGGAAGTCTTCCACACAAGTGAAAGTTTAGACCCCTTGGAATAAGGGTCATGCTTGCTGGTCCCTCTTAAGTGATCCTATTGAATGAACAATTTCCTTTTACAGTACCAACATTTTTTGTTACTTCAAGTTTCAGCTTTCTAACTTCATGAGTTTTATGTCATGACCAGTAGCTCATCTCACTATTTCCTCTGCAAGCATGTCTGTTTGCATCCCAACACATGCACCACACTGCCACATTCTGCACATCGGAAGTGATATTACACAGAAAGTTATCTGTTGTGTTGAACTTTTTAGCTATAAATCTGACACACTTCTACTGTGGAGTTGAAGTCTTTGGTTTAGGAGTTCTCAAGAGCTTCTTAAGCTTTTCACACAGACTACTTTGGAGAATGCTGCCTGTTGAAATCATTGTGCTATAAGCACTACCAGGTAACCTGACTAGGCAACTGGTGCAAGACATCTGGGGTTTTTTTTAAATCAAGCTAGAGCCATCATCACCCTGAAGAGACTGGATGTTTGTGTGACGTTGAGAACATGCCTTTTCTTCTTAAATGGGAATGAGCAATTGCCCAGGAGACAGAGATTATTCAAGAAATGAAGTTTAGTACAGAAAATGTAATGAGAGTCTGCACTGTCCCAGGATGTTTGCAGATGTTCATATAGTAATTCTCTAAGCAAACCTCTCAGTTTATAAATTAAAAACCTTCCTATTTCCTCAGAATGTGCATACATTGATTTATTGGGAGAACATGCTATTACTACAACATGTATTCCATATGACTCTTTATTTGGAAATATAATAGAAGTTTTAATATTCTGAATGCATAAAATCTCAACATTAAAATGTGATCAGTGACACTTATAAGCCTCTGGCCAAAGAGTTGTAGTCACATCCCTTCCTATCTTCCTTTCCCTTCATTTCTTTTCTTTCTTTTACAGTGTAATGTAAAGATAAGCTAATATTAATTTACAATGGAACATATCTGTATTAGAGATTATTTGCATTCGTTTGCTTGCCCTGATTTGTGTTCCTGTCTTCTTACACTTCACACCAATGGCCCTTTTGGATCTTAGCTACATTAAAGAAATGCATACAGGACAGAAATAATAGGTTTCTGGCACAGTAAAGGCAAAATGATTCCCCTTGCTCTATCCGTAGATTAAAGACAAGTAGGAAAAAGAGCTACATATAATTAAATTTGAGTTGGACAGAAGGTAGTCAGAAGGTATGGCAAAATTTCACCACAGGAGGTGAAGCATATTCCTTTAACTATCATTAAGTAAGTCTTCTTAAGTCAACCCTGCTGTATACTTAACAGCACGCACACAGAAACAAATCTATGCTTAATTATGGATGTCATCTTTCTTTAGGTCAACTAGTTTTTAATTGAACCCTTAACATTTCCAGTAATTCCACTGCACCCTCCTTTTTCAGGCTTCATATGTTATAGCTTTTCTCCTTGTCAAAGTTTAAAAGTTCAGCAACAATTACCTGCTTAATTAATTATTACCTTATGTCTCTTAGTTTCATGAAGTATTGACTTTCAATCGAAGGTTCAATTATAATATGGTTTTATGACATATTATGAAGTGGAAAAAGAAGGTTAAAATGGGATCCTTTTCTAGGAATTTACAAACTCATTTATATTCACAGGTTTGCACTTTCCTATTTTTCATCTTCAGCAGGTGATATTTTGCTATTCACTGCTGAAAGAATGTCAGTGTTGGGAGATGAAATAATTGAACCTCTCAATGAGGGCAAAGCACAGCAGAAAAAAAAGTCATATATATATTAGCAGAAGGAAAATTGAGTGTCAGTAGGACATTAGGGACCTGAATACCTTTGGGAACTAGTCAATATTGCTCTACCAGAAAAGCTCCTGAAGATTCTGTTGTGGCACAAAATAGTTGCTCCAGCACCAGATTGTCTTCTCTGTTCATGGTTAGAGATTACTGTCCATCACCCAGCTGTGCCAGCTCAGTCTCATGACTAAGCTCAAAAGCACTTGTGAATTTTTTGGCTCTTGTGGGACTTCTGGGGAGAACATGTTACAAGATAGAGGAGGTCAGAGATGTAGTAAACTAAGAAATGAGTAGGCATATCTTCCGTGAAATATTCAGACCTCAGGTTCACTCCTGCTGCTCTGTGCCTGCCGCAAGATTTCTGCCTGGCAGTTTCCCATGATACTCTGATTGACTCATGGCTTGGTTTTCATGGTTTGTCTCTCTGAATGAGTCCCTTGCAGTTTAGCCCCAAGAAAACCCGCAGAGCTTATTAATTGTCAGTACTGTGTTAGGTAAAAGGCATGTTTTGATTAATGTTACACACTTTTGTTATGTCCATCATATCACATGGACTGTATATTGAGTTTGTGCTTGAGAGGGGTTGGCAGCTGGGGAGGGGGCTACTGGTGTGGCTCCTGTAAGAAGTCCTAAGAAGCTTCCCCAGCTCCAAAGGCCAAGCCAATCAGCATTTTTGCAATAACATATTTAAGAGGGGGAACTTGTTGGCTGAGTTCCTTTGAGAGCTCTTCTGTTTTGGAAAGGAGTGGAATGTGAGAGGCACAACCATGCATCTATCTAGGCAAGTGACAAAGGAGGGACTGAGGCGTGCCAGAGCAGACATTCCACTTCGACTCGTGGTGAGATGGCAGGCGAAGCCATTGTGACCCTTAGAGATCAATGGCAGGGCAGAATTCCACCTGCAGCCTGAGGAGAACCTTATGATGGAACGGCAGACTGATCCTGAAGCAGTCTGTGATTCTGAGGCAAACTCCCACTAAAGCAGTCCATTACTGGAAGGATTACAACCCATGGAAGGGACTCATGCTGGTAGGAGAACTTCATGGAGGACTGTTTCCTGTGGGAGAGATGCCACATTGCTGCTGGGGAAGAGGAGAAAGGAGTCACAGAAACAGCATGGAACAGACTGGAACTGACCACCACCCCAATTCCTCAACCCCCTTCACTACTGGGAGGGAGGAGGGAGTAGAGCTGGGCCCAGGAAGAAGGAAGGGTTGGAGGTAAGGTTTATATTTCAGATCTGATTGTGTTTATCACTGTCTTACTCTGATTAAATTGGTGAGTTGTTGGTGGTTTTGTTGTTTAAATCAAATTGATTTTGTTTCATCCAAGTTGAGTCTGTCTTTTGCCCATGTTCACAACCGGTGAGTGAACCCTCCCTGTCCTTTGTATTGACTCTCTAGCCTTTGTTGTATTTTTTCCTGAAAGGCAGAGTGGGATACAAACATTTGCCAGATTAACCTACATTCATTCATACCACCAGACAAGATCTGGATGGAGTATATGGTATGTTTCAGTCTGCTAAAATGCAAAATAAAATAACTTATAACCGGATTTAGAATAAAATAAAGGAGAATGATATGCTTTCCGTTTATGAACTGATTTTCAGCATGTCTTCTGTGTTTTGTTGAGGTAAGGACTGACAAGGACAGTTCCATATTCTTAGAGCTGCATGATATTTTTCTGAGTAGTGACTTCTTCTGTAGTGTAATTCCCAAATGGGACTGTCTAATTTGGAGAAATTCCTTATGAACTCCTTCATACAGTGAGAAATCCACCATACTTGAAACACCCTGGGGATTTCCTCTAACTTAGAGTATTCCTAATTTCTTTTAATTAGAATATTAACTTATATTCCTTTTATGAATGTAAAGCTGTCTGACATGGCACAGATTTTGCAGAGCAGAGAGGTTTCTGAAATGCCATCTTAATCTTCAGAGACCAAACATTGTTACCGCCCAACTAATTAGATATCCAGTCAGACATGAAAATAAATCTTTTTTTTTATAAACATGTTCGTGAAGAACTGTGTCATATCTGACTTCATCCAAGTTCAAAGTTTATTTCTTTACTATTAAACTTTAGAATCAATTACACAAAAATTTAAATGATAACTGGAAAGAACTTTTTGTTGACTGGTGACTGACTAAATATAGCATATAACAAGATAAGCCTGTACAAATCCAGGACCAGTGCTGCAGCTTGTGGTGGTGCCACACCTCTCTCACAGTAAGTATGTCTTAATTTAAACACTGGAAAAACATTTTTGAGGGCTCACTATAACTGAGCTAAATCAAAGCACAGACAAGCCCTAGAGAGGTTTTACCAAGTATCTGACTGTTAGCACTGCCAGTGATCCAACTGTACACCTCCCCTGAGCAGAGGCTGATTACCAGCTAAATGGTGTCAATGTCTGTGGGGCTTTGTGTTGTAGATTAATAGAATCCAGAGTGTTACAATCAAATTCATTTTCACTTCAGTTGTTTTCAGCATCACTGAAAGGCCGAGTTACCTTCTCCACTGTTATATACTTCCTCCTCTCTCAAGATACTTCTTACTTTCTATAGCAAAAGATGAAATTATGAAAATCTCGATCTTTAACGCTATAGATACAATATCTCTACTTTAGATTACATATAAACTAGATAATATACACACTTTTCCTTATAGACTGTTTGAATTCCAGTCACATAGATCAGATTGTAATCATCAGCTATTTGAAACAGCTTTCAGGATTTTTTAATTTGCCATCCAAACCCCGTCATTTCCTCAGCAAATAAACAAGGCCTAGCATACATTTGAGAGAATAATTTTTACTATAGGATATCAAACGGTGTATCACTCGAAAGTGGTGTTCATATAGCCTTCCTAAAGTTAAGTTGTAATTGTTCCAGAAGTTTCTTAAGTATCTTGATACTTACTAATGAATGTATGCTCTTTTTGACTATAACAGAATAGGGAATGCATTTTCGCTTTGATTTGAATTAATCTTAAAATACTAGACGAACACACAATCCACTTGGAGGTCCCTGCTTTCCCTGCACTCTTGTGGAAGAAACACATGTCAAACATCATTGACATTTATGATTTTGTAGATCATGCTTAGATAGCATTAATATAATGCTCAATGATTTTGACAGGATGAAATCTACAATTGTAACAAGGTGTTAAAAAACACAAACAGTTTAAATCTTGCCTACAAAAACATCTCAGGAGCCCCATAGAATGAAATACAACTTAGGAAATATAGATATAACTTGCATGTACCTTCCTATAAAGAGTTATCGTATATATCGTCATATTGTAATATCATGTCCCTGAGAAGTAGCTGCATACACACTGCTTATTTGGCAAGCCCGTGGTTGAGGCACAAAGCAAACTCCTGCCTTGCCCACTTTCCCCCACCCCTTTGACAGGGGCCAATGGCAACAAGTTCCTGTCTGGTATGGCAGGTGTGTTGCTTCAGTTATTTCCCAGCCTCTCAGGTGCCCTTGCAGAACAGGTATGATGCCCTGCAAGTGCAGACAGCCAATGAGGAAGATTAATCATCTGGCTTGGAAGTGCTCTCAAGATTAAGGAAGCTCAAGCCCAGCACCCAAACATCTTCTACTAAAAAAAAAAAGAGAAGAATCATTGTTACAGGTGACTCCCTTCTGAAGGGAACAGAAGGGCCAATATGCAAACCTGATTCGCTTCTAAGGGAAGTCTGCTGTGTTCCCAGGGCCAGAGTTAAATATGTGCTAAGAAAACTTTCTACCCTGGTACAGCCCACAGCTATCCGTTGTTGACTTTCCAGATAGGCAGCAAGGACCTTGAAAGAAGAAAACTAAGGGCTGCCAAGAGAGCGATGATGTCCCTGATCCCTGCAGGGGATCGAGCTAGATGATCTTCAGAGGTCTCTTCCAACCCAAATGATTCTATGATTCTATGACTCTTTTATCCTGATGGAAGAAATTTTGTTTTCATAGTATTTAGCAACTTCAGAAAGTTAAAATGGCAAATTTGAAGTAAAATGGCAAATAATGATTATGGCAACATCCTCCTGCCCTGACAGGAAGGGATAGGTAATGGTAGGAAGTCCTAAAACATTGCTATAAGGGTGAAGAAATATGAAAACTACAATATAGGATTTATAATCACAATGTGAACTACAAGTAATTTTTTTTTTCTTTTTTTTTTGCTAGATGCTGTACGAGCTGAAAAGATAACTTTAAGCAAAAAAAAAAAAAAGTTTTTATTTACAGACATAAAATTGAAATCAGCTGCTGGAAACAGAGAAACAAATTGTGCTGGGGACAAAACACAGCTATTTATTCTTTGCAAGTTAAGACTGAAATGTCTACTACAGCCCTGGCAAACAGGGCCGAGTGCTTTACTCAAACAAATGAAGATGGAATATAGGAAAAGCATATTTCTGTGTTAAGTATAACTGGCAGATGCTGTAGAAGAAATGTGAGGCACATAGGGATGTAAAGAGGACAGTAAGGCATAGGGAACAATTCTGCAACTCTTTAGCCAGTGCCCGGGCAATGTAACAGAGAAAAAAAGGCAAACAGTACGGTATACATTTGTTGACTTCAAAATAAGAAGAAATTGCCATAATAGGGACAAACCACACAAAACAAAGATCAATTTAGTTAATATACATAAAATATTAGAATTCAGGGAAAACCATTTAACCAACAATATTCCAATTGCAACAATCTTCCTAAGTGCAAAAGAAGATTAGAAGAGTTCAGTATATTCTTTGCAAACAGCAGTGCACCACACCCACCAATAATGATTACAAAAACTGAAAAAGGTGTGAATGTTGGGTTAAAACTTACACTCTCAGCAAACACATAAAACAGTAAGTATTGCTGTATATGGGAATGCATTTGGGTCTCTATAGGCAATCACATCATCCTTTAAAGGATCAGATGAGAACTTGCAAAAGTAATGTCACAGTCACATTCATGCACACATACAATTACTTGGTAAAATCTGCTGGATAGCCAGTGAATCAATATCCTTCAGAATGTCTGTGGAAAGAACACAAGTATAATTAGATCCATGTTCCTGCTATGGTACTTAACCGAAAGCTCATCTTTGTCTT
>WEIS01024583.1:0-14141 GCA_013389965.1 Todus mexicanus | reverse complement strand
CTGCCCCTCTGCTCTGCCCTGCTGAGACCACATCTGGAGGGTTGTGTCCAGGGCTGGGCCCCTCAGTTCCAGAAGGAGCCAGAACTGCTGGAGAGAGTCCAGCGCAGAGCCCCAGAGATGCTGAAGGGAGGGGAACATCTCCCTGCTGGGGAAAGGCTGAGGGAGCTGGGGCTCTGGAGCTGGGAGAGAAGGAGACTGAGGGGGGACCTCAGTCCTGGTTAGAAATCCGGAAAGGGCGAGTGTCGGGAGGATGGAGCCAGACTCTGCTCCATGGCACCAGGGACAGGACAAGGGGTAACGGGTGTGAGCTGGAACACAGGAGGTGCCACTGGAATGTGAGGAGGAACTTGTTTGCAGTGAGGGTGCCAGAGCCTGGCCCAGGCTGCCCAGGGGGGTTGTGGAGTCTCCTTCTCTGGAGGCGTTTCAAAGCCGCCTGGACGAGTTCCTGTGGGACTTGGTCTGGGTGATCCTGCTCTGGTAATGGGGGGATTGGACTGGAGGAGCTTTTGAGGTCCCTTCCAACCCCTGACATTCTGTGATTCTGTGCTGCTTGGGGTTGGTATTTATCCCTCCTCTCCCTACACATGTTCCTTTTCACATTTTCCTAGAAAATCAGTGGGGTTTTTGCTCAACAACTGAAGTGCTGGGGACTCAAAGGAGCCTTTAGTCTTTCTATCCCTGTTTTTGAGCCCCAGCGTCACCATGGGAAAGGAAGAGCTGTGCAGGAGGGCCTCACAGAAAGGGGGATAAAACACTGAAATGAGCTGCCCAGGGAGGTGGTGTGTGATTGCTGCGCCAAACTCAAAGGCTGTGGCTTGACAGCACCTCAGGGAATGGGGTTGGTGTCGATGCAGACCAGGTCCATAAAACTCGATATTTCTGTGAAACTCTGACTTTATTTTCAGTTATAGAAAAATGAGAGAAAAACCCAAATCAAGTATTTACTTTTTTTTTTTACTGCAGTGGGATTGGACTAGATGGGTTGATCCCTTCCAACCCAAACCATTCCGCAATTTGTTTCTGTATTAACACAACCTACATTATTTACTGTAACTATGGACATTTGTCGGCGTTAACGTTGTGATTTGATTTCTGTGCCTATTAACCTAACGTTGTTTTAACTGATACCGACAGGCTGTGATCTGACGTTCCTTGCTGGTTTTGTTTCCTCGTGCAGTGGAATGAGATTACGAAATATTTCCGCGCGGGCATGCCGCTGAGGAAGCACAGGCAGCACTTCAAGAGGCACGGAAGCTGCTTCACCGCGGCCGAGGCTGTCGACTGGCTCCACGAGGTACTGAGGAATAACAGTAACTTTGGTCCCGAGGTGACTCGGCAGCAGACTGTGCAGCTGCTGAGGAAGTTCCTCAAGAATCACGTAATCGAGGATATAAAAGGCAGGTGGGGATCTGAACATCTAGAAGACAACGGCATGCTGTACAGGTACTGGAATGAAGACCGGTTAACGGAGCTTTTCGCATTGAGCACTTGATTTAAAAATCTTAACGTTCAGGTTATCAGAAAAACCTTGCTTTGGGTTGGGCAGTTGGGCCAAAAATTAATCATCAGCGCTGTTTTTCTCCACACACACCCTGTTTGGCTTTACCCTGGCTCACGGGGTAACCCACACATCCTGTGTGCTGAGGGCTCTTTCCACGCTTCTGTCCAGCCAAGTTTTTCTCTGGTGTGTTTGTGCTTTGGAGGGGAGCCAAGGAGAATTCGGTGTAGTAGCTCTGTGCTGTGCCACCACTCCTGTGTTTACTCCTCTTAAGTGGGAAACAGTATTTTCTAAATTCTTAAAGGTACTAATGACAAAATTGCGCTCTCTGTGCTGTGCAAATATCTGAATATCTTCAGCTTGACTTTGGAATCAAGCAAAGTAGCCCAAAGCTGATTGATAATATGGTAATGTTAAACAGAGTTCTAAAGAAAAAAAAAATCAGCATTTTTCTTAATTTCCTGAATCTCTTTGGATCTTACGGAATCATAAAATGGTGAGGGTTGGCAGGGCCCTCTGGAGCTGCTCTGGTGCCACCCCCCTGCTCCAGCAGGGTCACCCCGAGCAGGGGGCCCAGCATCGCAGTGTCCAGGCGCGCTTGGAATCTCTGCACACAAGGAGACTCCACAACCTCTCTGTGATTTTAGCTAAGTGATTCCTTATATTTGGAATTTATTCAGTGTTTTTACCATCTCTTGTGTTTGTTACAGGTTTCCTTCAACATCTCCAGTGAAACCTCTGCCGAGCTCATGTCCAGCGAAAGAAAACTTGGAAAACTTCTCTAGAGACAAAGACAGACTTTTCAAACTGCCGCATTTATCCAGGAGAGCTTTGAAAAAACACGAGTTACTGCAGTCTCTGGTAATAACTGACCTTTCTTATCTAATTGTATTTGCCATTTAATTTCTCTACTCAGTAAAAAAAAAACAAACAACAAAAACCAGACAAACCCACCCAGCACCAATCACCACATTTTAGTGATGCTGTTCCGTCGTCATTTTCTAGCTGAAAAAATTAGTAAGAAAGGTTGAAACCCCCACTCCCATACATTCATTGCAGTATAGGGCCGATTTTGCATCGGCGTGGTGTGGGATTAGAGTGTTAATAATTGTGTGCATCTGTGTAAGCAACTGAGTATCACAGGTCGTCGGTGTGGGACGATTTTTGTTTTCTTTCGGATTGTTTGGTTTGTCTCCTGCAGCGCAGATTTACCCCTCCTACGGTATTTTAAAGTTTTGGGGGAGCTGGGACGTGGGGCTCTGGAAATGATCTGGGCTAGATGTTCTTGTTGAAACTTAAGAGATTTTTGTCATTTGGGACAAAAAAGAGGCACAAATTTTGCCTTCTCTTGAGCGGCTCGTTTATCTTACAGTATAAACCTCTCATTTGCAGGAAAATTTAGAAAACCCAAACCCAGATCTAATGGAGGAAAACAGGGAAGCTGCGCTGCATAGGATGGAAATAAGCCAGGAATATGTGCAAGAAACTTGGAGAAATATCATTCTAATACAGTAAGTAGGACACTCAAAAACACCGTCTCATGTACATGTTCTGGGTTTGTGCTGGCCCCATCAAGCTTTTGTCTTGCAAATTTTGTTTTAATTCTTAAAATCATGTTAAGTTGAATATTTTTAACCAACTATTGTTTGCATGTGCTCTCTAATGTATTTATTGGCATTGGATCATGGCATTTAAGACATTTATTGTCATTTATTGTTGCTGGTGTTGAAGGATGTTTTAAATACTGTAGCTGCTCTTTCTTACTGGTTTCTGGGGTCCATCCTAGGACAAAGCACATCCTCCAGTTGTCCTTCTGGAAGTGAGAATTAATTAAACAGCAAATTAGCTTAGCCACTAACTACTCTTTGAATAGGTGTAGAAGGAGCTTGTCTAAAATGTTTCCTAGTAATGAACAAAACCAACATCTGCTCTCTTCCTCCCTGCAGTTTACAAACCATCTTAGGCCTCCCGTCTTTGGAAGAAGTTTTGCAACCGTCGCAGATAGTTCCCGAGTACATCATATACAACATGACGAACACGAGCAAGCACGGCGTAGTCATTTTGCAGAACAAAGCAGGTACCATTCTTTTTCTGGTCTTACTTAAAGGTTCTGTGTGGTGCAATTGCAACAAACGATGAATAATAATTGAAGTAAAATGTTTTGTGGTCTTTGTTTCCCAATTAGAGTATAGTTCAGTGTCTTTGCCTCCAAGGTTTTGTCAGCATATTACCTTCACTTTTAAATTACACTTGTAGCAATAGGTTAAATTGGATTTAAAATTGATCTTTTATATTTACAACGTGAGACGTTATTTGTATTAATTATTAAGTCTCTGGGGTTATGTCCGAATAATGAACTTGTATGTTTCTTTCAGAAGACCTCCCTCACTGGGTGTTGTCAGCCATGAAATGCCTCGCCTACTGTAAGTCACCCGAGAGCTTTTCAGTTCCAGAAACCTGTTTCTGAGTTGAAAGTGAAATGTCCTTGCAGGTTAAGATCAGTTGTGATGTTTCATTTTGGATATTCAACTAATCTAAGTGCCGTGGTAGGTTGAGAAGCAAAGAAGGCGAAACATACCAAATTATCTCACAGAAATGTAACCTAAAAGAGTTAAGGTGTGTTAAAGAGGTTTTATTTCAGGAATCAAGATACCAGTCTAGCCCGTTACCCTCCTTTAATACATGAAATGTGCAGGAGAATAAATTAGAGCTTTCCGCAGAAGCGTGCTGTCTGAGGCCAGGAAAAATCCAATTATAAAACCTGAGCATATCGAAAGTTAAAATTTTTCCTGGTTCTATGTGTAACTAAAACTACCATCTCCAAATTCATTGGATTGGCTTTGTAAGGCAGCTTATTTCATTTGTAGGAGTTCAGTGGAATTCCAGGGAACATGAGGGTTAAAAGATCTACTCAACAGCAAATTTCATTCGTACCTGGCCCCTTTTCATTCATCATTCATTCTTTTTCTTGTCTGTAGCGACACAGTCAAGGTTTATTAACCAGATCTCTTGGATTATTGGGTTGTTTATCTGTCTGCTTTGGAAGAAAAAAAATCTCCCGTGGGAGTAGCAATGAACAAAACTTTCTTTGGAACTGTTTGAAGAGAGGAGTCAAAAAGAGGAAGTTAATTTTCTTGGTGTGGGACAGCTTGGTCAAATGGAACAAAACTCCCCAGGGGCTCTATAGAATATTTCATCCTGGTACAAAATATTGGTATATCGCTGATGGGATTCTTTCTTGTGGGAATCATTCTTTTGAGAACAAATGTATGTTGAATTTTGAATATTTTCAATCATGGAACTGTGAGAATAAATACTTCTGCGTATTTTTCTTTCTTCACCTCTTTTTAGGGCCTAGAAACAATGACATGAGCCAACCAACTTACAGCGGGTTTGAATGGGATGTGTTCAGAACGGTTGCTGATTACTTCCTCAGTCTCCCTGAGCCGTTACTAACTTTTGAATACTATGAACTTTTTGTTAATGTTTTAGGTAGGTATGAATTCCAAAATAATCAGTGAGCTCTATGTTTCAATCAGCTGGGGAACAAATCTGTAAATCAAAGCAGGCCTTGACCTCCTAATCCATATGGCAGCTTGAATCTGCGGGAGATCGTCAAGTCTGTGTGACAAGATTAATGGCAATGCAGTTCTGCCTCGTAATACTCTATAAATTGTCTGAGCTAACATTCAAAATTGCAATAACCATAATTTAAAAATATGCACCCGTTCCTTTTTTCCTCACTATTGCAGTGCATTTTAACTTGCTTTATTCTTGCATGTTGGTTGTAATATCTCATTAAGTTGCTTTTAGACTGCTCTAAATTTCTCTTAGGTTTTACTAACAGTCTGTTATAAACTAGTGTCTTATATCCATCATCTTCTCTGCCCAGTTAGCAGCTTTCTTTCGGAACTTGTGCATTTTCATACCACTTGCAGCTTAACTTATCTTTCATTTTCTGATAGTTATGTGTGGCTACGTCACAATTCCAGATAGATGCAGTGGAAAACACTCTGTCCGAGACGAGAAATGTGACCCACAACCTTCCAAAATTCTTCCCTTGAACTCTTTCAAGTCAACCGAGTGTCTTCTTCTAAGCCTGCTTCGCAAAGAGCCTGACAAAAGGAAGAGAGAACATGAAGCTTCCAGGAAGTCGTCATCTTCAGAGCTGACTATTCAAAAACAATGCACAAAGAAATTGCAGCTGTACAAACTGAGGTGTAAACAAGGCAGTGCTGATAATCGAATAGGAGGAAGTTGTCACAATCTCTCAGGGTTCAGGAAGGAGCAAGATCCACCTCGAACCTTTAGGACAAGATGTTATTCTTTGGAAGGAATTGGAGATACTCCTTCAAGCATCTGTAATAAAGGGGAACATGACTCCCTCAGGCTAAGTGATGTGAACACCAGCCTGGGCACAAGAAATGGAAAACAATTGCTACCGTGTGAGCGTGATGCTAATCGCGCACTAGAGCCTGGTTTTAATAACACGTGGCGAGAACAAACCCATGGTATCAAGAGAGCATCAGCCTCAATGCTGCAGGATAAAGAGCTGTTGAATGAAAACCACAGATCGAAGCAAATAGGCAGGTCTCTGAGTTTCCTTGGCCAGAGGAACTCCAAAAGCTGCTCCAGCATTAATCTACCAGTTGCTGAAATCACAGTAAAGCCAAGGCCTCAGCTGCATGGCCACGGAAAACCAAATACCCCTGGCACGGCTGCTTCAGTGAGCATCAGGACTGAGGTTTCTGATATCACCATCAAAAAGAGACTCTGCAGAAGTACCACAGAGCTCTCAGAATACTCTTTCACTCACTCTTCTTATGTGTTGACTGGCACGCAAAGTAAGGCAGCTTTCTAAAGCATGTTGTGTTGTCTTGTGGCATTGACTAACTCAGCTCCGCTTCCTTAACCTTTGCGCTGTTTCGAGGGGTTTTGGTGTGCGTGTAACGTCATCTGTGGGGTTTTAAAAACATTCTGGTCGCTAAATTGCAGCGTTTCAAGGTAGGCCTTTGTACCTCTGCTGACAAACGGCAGCGGGTAGTAACTTTGGAGTCTTAAACTTGTGACAGTCATTCACATTTCTGTCCAGGTAAGTGATACATAATTCTGAGCTAGACATTGTCGAAGCATGAGGTGGGGAATTAGCACAGACCTACCTGTTGGAGGAGGTATCTCCTTCTGCTCTTTGAAGCCCATTTTTCTGGACATGCTTCTGGGAATAACACTAGTATCGCTTCTTAATTGGGTCATGGTCTTAATCGTAGCCACAGTTTATCCTAATGAACCAAGTTGAAGATGACCATGTGAAAAAAAAGCCACATAGCATTATCTACCGCGTTACAGCTGATTTGTATGAAACAGAAGTTAGCCTTATAGAAAGAAAAAAAATAAAGTGAAATTTCTTGTACTGAGATTAAAAATCCCCTGAAAGTCACTTCCACTCCCTGACAGTTGTCTTTCCAAATACCTCACAGATCTCCTCCAGCCTCACTTAGAAAGAATCGCTGTCGAAGCTCTACAGATCTGTTGTTTGTTGCTTCCACCACCAAATCGTAGGAAGATTCAGCTCCTGATGAGGATGATCTCTCGGATCAGCGAGAATGTTGATATGCCTCGGCTGCACGATGCGATGGGCACGCGCTCCTTGGTAAGGGAATCANCCAATATTTATCAAAATCTGACTTGAAGGAAACACTTTCTGGTCTCCAACCTAATACATTTCAAATAGTGGTGCTGCTTTTGTTTACTTTGGGAGGAGAAGGGAAGTAACTTTAAAGAATTTAAATGATTATTTAGTCGGATTTCTCCCCCAGCTGCCATTTAACCTCAAAGGTGTTGAGAAACTGGCTGTAGAATCACGAACATTTAGCCCAAGAAAGGTTTATGTGAAGCTCCAACAAAAACAGTCCCAAAGAAGTAATTTTTTTTGCCTAGTGAGCTTACAGACCAGCTTCAGGGTCTGAATTCAAGCTTTCATTGGAATAACTGAAGATTTTTACCAAACTAAATTGGGTAAAACAACAATGCACCTGCATGTGTGAATTTGAAACAAGCCTACTAGAAGCTGGGATTATGAAAGCTGTAAAAATGAGAGAGTTTAGAACTATTGAAACTGGAGTTTGGTGTGCCTGAGATCTTGGTTACGTTGGCTCTGCAGGTTCTTTATCACCTTGCTTGTCTCAAGGCGGCTAATCAAAGATGGGCACTTTTCTCCAGGGGCAGACTTTTTCTTGTTATTTCCTCTTCAAAATATGTATTTCTTAATCGAAAGTACTGTTTGAAAAAGCCCAAGTCTTAACATGACAAGAAGTAACTATTTCAGATGAGGGGAGAAAAAGGATCGTCGTTTTTCCTCCTCTCTTGACCAGTGGTTGCCTTGAAAATTGTTACCGGAGAATTCATTGCGCCGCTGCGTAGGCTGGGAAGAAGGTAAATCCCACTGCTCCACGTACTAACGGTCTGCTAAACACTTGCAGATGATCCAGACTTTTTCTCGATGCGTCCTGTGCTGTGCAGAAGAAGTGGATCTCGACGAGCTGCTTTCTACACGATTAGTTTCCTTTCTAATGGACCATCACCAGGAAATATTTAAAGTCCCAACTTACCTGCAGGTCGCAGTGCGAGATCACCTAGAGTACGTGAAGGAGACTCAGGTTGGTGGCACGATGGATGTTTGAACTCATTGCTGATTGCAGAGCTTACTTTTGAAGGCGGGATGGGAAAGCTGGGACTAAAACACTGTTTTAAATGCAAGCTTGAATTCAACTGTTGGCGCAGTGAGATGTTAGCTATGGTATGAGGTATTGCCACTCGTGATGTCGCTGGGAGTTAGCACGCCTGGATGCTTGTAGGTACCTCCCTCCTGAACCAGTACAGCATTGAGTGTGGGCAGATCCCGTCATAGAGAATCAGAATCATTTGGATTGGAAGGGACCTCTGAAGGTCATCTAGTCCACCCCCCTTCAGGGAGCAGGGACATCCTCAGCTAGAGCAGGTTGCTCAGAGCCTTGCTGAGCCTCACTTTGAATGTCTCCAGGGACGGGGCCTCAACTCCTTCTCTGGGCAACCTGTTCCAGCATTCCACCACCCTCATGGTAAGGAACTTTTTCCTTCTTCAACTCTTGTTTCAGTGCAAATGTCCGAAGGAGGAAATCTGTGCCATATTGCCAACGTATTCATACTGCAAACAAATAACACCTCAGGAGTTTGAAGAACAGAAGGTTTCTACCTCTCAAGCAGCAGTGGCCGAGCTCTTGGAGAACATCATCAAAGACAAAAACTTGTCTGTGAAAGACAAAAAGAAGAAGCTGAAGCAGGTAAGAAACGGGGTGAATATTTCACCTACTTGTGAAAACACTTTTGTGGCGGTGGGATCTCAGCCACTGGAGCCTGCTGCAGAGCAAGAGCAGCCTCTGGAGAGAGAAATGCCTGTTTTGCAGGGGAGGGCCATCCAATGATGCTGCTCTTGGTTAAATAATACACTTCTGGTGGTGCGCTGGCTGTACAAGCCACCCTGAAAATGCTGTAAGTGAGCTTAGAATCAACAGGTGATAAAAGCAGCGATTTTTTAGCTTTAAGAAATCAAGCTCAATCTGTCCACGATTCTGAAACATTCCTTTCCGCGGACTTCACTTTGTTTTGTAACGTATATTGCTCAAGATTATCTGGCACTTCTGCACCCTGCTAACATCTTGCCTAATACTAGAGCTAAAATACGGTGATTCTGGCAGGATTTAATACTGGAGGGGGTTTTTTTCTCTTTCGGAAAACCTTTGGCAAGTATTTCTGACCAATTGAAAAGTATTGTACTTGTCCTAGAATCTCCTAAGCGAGTCTTGTGACTCAAATTGGAAAAAGCAGCTTTTCAGAGTGAGCACATTTCTTTTGCTTCGGTGCCCCTCCTCCAGCTTTTGCCACACCGACTTTCACGTGTGTTGGGAAAAACTCGCTGCTCCTGGAAAAGCAGAGGCTGGACTCCTGTTCGAGTTCATTAAAACTTCTTGCACATAAACAGGAGTAGTTCAGTACAGTCAATTAAAACCTGGAGCAAGTAAGCAGTGAGAAGTGGCACACAGCAGCACTTAGAGAGGGTGAAGAGGGGTGGAAGGAAAGAAAACAAAATCCTCTAATAGTAGAACTTGAAGGGTGCAGTTTAATTCCTGATGAGTCGCCACCAAAGTCCAGAAGCAGCTCGGGCTGTAAGGGCCACATTAGCAAAGTTTAACAAAACAGCTCCGTGGATTTTAAAAATAGTCTTGCCGCTTGTACTGGGATGACAAGTGTTGGGTGAAATCAGCTTCCTGGAGCTGTGATGCAGTTTGGATACTTCAAGCTGGGGAAAGCCAAATCCATGGCACTCGCTAGAGGGTTAGGTCCAACTTGCATCACCAGCAGATGTGACAAATGGTGTGATTTTGTAAATGAGGTGGGAACCTCATGAGGCTCAACAAAGCCAAGAGCAGCGAGGTCCTGCCCCTGGGTTGGGGCAACCCCCGGGATCACCTCAGGCTGGGGGTGAAGGGCTGGAGAGAGCCCTGCGGAGAAGGACTTGGGGGTGCTGGGGGTGAGGACCTGGAGCTGAGCTGGCCCCGTGCAGCCCCTGGCCCCCTGAGCTGCTCCCCAACAGTGTGGGCAGCAGGGCCAGGGGTTGGGGGATCCTGCCCCTCTGCTGCCAGGGCTCTGGGGAGCCCCCCCTGCAGGGCTGGGCCCAGCTCTGGAGGCCTCAGCCCAGCAGAGACAGGGACCTGGTGGAGCGGGGCCAGAGGAGGCCCCAGCAATGCTGGGAGGGCTGGAACCCCTCTGCTGGGAGGCCAGGCTGGGAGAGCTGGGGGGGTTCAGCCTGGAGAAGAGAAGGCTCCGCGCAGACCTTCTAGGGGCCTTGCAGGGCTTCAAGGGGCCCCAGAAAAAATAAACCTGCTCTAGTTGCAGATGTCCCTGCTCAGTGCAGGGGGGTTGGACCAGATGAACTTGAAAAGGTCCCTTCCCACCGAAATCATTCTACTGTTCAATGATTTTCTGTAGGTTGACTCCATCAGCAGAAGGCTTTGGCTGATGTATAGACCAACCCAAATCAGCTTTGGCTGAGGTATAGATGTATGTACCATTATTCCCTCCTTCCTGAAGCCTCGCATAGAGAACAGGCAACATGTCAAAAACACATCTCTGAAGCCAGATATTTTTTAGTTTTCTGTCTGTAGGAATTAAAAGAATAACTCTTGGTCACAGCCGATAAGAATCCTTCGGAGTCAGATCTGACTAGGAGCTTTTCTCACTTCAAAAGAGGAGGAATTTTGTCAGGTGCTTCATATTTGACTCCCGGTTTATCAGTTGTGTGCTCCTAAGCACAAAGGGTGACAGGTTTGGTCAGGGGTAGCTGATGCACATCTGCACAAGGCAGTTCACACTCAAGCCCTGCACGGCCGCAACCTTTTGATGGCCTCTGATGTTTGACTTTCCTTCTTGCTTTTGTTTTCTAGTTTCAGAAGGAATACCCCCTCATCTACCAGAACAGGTTTCCAACTACCGAAAACGAAGCAATGCTGTTTGAGAACAAGCCTACCATCAAACCACCCATGCTTAGCCTAAGGAAACCAAGATTTCGTAGCCTCAGATACTGATTTCACCACACTTGAGCTGCTTATTTATTGCATGGAGGGGTGATTTGCCAAAGGGCACTTGGAACAGAGCTGTGATGGTGGCTCTGTGTGTGTAGAAGGAAGAAATGTTTACATGGACGCTTGAAAGGTGCCAAAATAACTTCTTGTTTTGTTTTGTTTTGGTGCAGGTAACTTTTGAGTGACTGCTAAAAGAAATATTTATCTGTTTACAAATTATGATGACATATTGTGAAATAAATGTGAAAATAAGCATGAAGCTATTAATAACCAAAAATTTATATATACTGTTCATACAGGAAACTAATGATATGCACATTGTGGGAACTTTTTCATGCCTGTTCAGGAATTTGTGCCATTTATTATCGTTTGTGTAGGGTTTTCAATGTCTGTTTGTTGAGAATAAGTGCCTTGATATCCTCAAAATCCTTGTCTCTAAATGATACGCTGTTCTTAGAGTTCAGCATTAATTTAAAGGTTTGTTCTGTTGTTTCCAAGGGAGCCAGAAATAAATGATTCTCTGACTCTGTAAAATGCTCCTTCCTGTTCATCTCATCTGTAAAACTCACGTAAGCTTTTTGTGTATTTATATTAAAAATCTTGGATCTATTTCTGACATTTTTGTGGAGAATTTGTTTAGGATGGATTGATGAACTGCTCAAAAGAGTGGATGTGATGATGGATGGATGATACATGAAGTGACAATGAATAGAAACAGAATACACTAAATTTCTTGATTTTGTTTCCAGAATTTGCTTGTTAACTCTGATGGGAGAGAGCAGAAATCTGCACGAGTATTTCTGCATGAGAACAACTCACTTGGAGTCTTTCCTGAAAGAGGATCCCAGCGTAATGTTTAGACAAGCAAAAAAAGCCCTAGAAAGTCACAAGCAGAGGATGATGTGAGTGTTCAATACTGGGCTTGCAGAGAAGCGGCTGCTTTTCTCCTCCCTGTTTCCATCCATCAAAGAAAAAAAGCCTGAAATCCTTTTGTTTCTTTACCCGAAGAGACACTGGTAGAGTGTGAGAGTCAAGCCTGGGCACTGCAGGGAATTGGAAGTAAGATTTAATGGTAAAAGTCTTTCCCCTTCACAGAGCAACCTTCTGTGTGCAATTCAGGGCCTTCAGTGTTGACGTGTTGCTGTGCTTGAGCTTCTCGGGTTGGTCTGGCTGCCAGTCAGGTCCCTCATCCAAGCTGCAACCTGTTCCTCAGGTGACTGAAGCCGATACTCAGGTGGGTTTCTTGCCGTGTAGTAACTCGCACTGCTCTGTAGTTAACAGCTCCTCTCAGCTCGTGTTGTCACACTCAATACTGTGCTCTACACTGAAACCATTTGGTGACTGCAACAGTGTCCAAATTGGGTTTTGTTGTGAGGAATTTGTGCCCCTGTTAGTTTCGGTTGTGTGTTGCCTCTAGATAAATCACTCTCTGCTGCTTTTGGCTGTATTTGCAGGAAAAGGGGAGGGATGTGCTGTCAGCACTGGACTGCAGAAGACGGTACGTTTGAAGTCCAATGTGGTTTTCACTTTAGGATTTGGGGATTTTTATGAAGCAGTCAACAAGTTCTCCCTTCTCTCCACTCTCAATCTCCCTCTGGCAGTTCCAACCCATCCCCTTTGTCCTGTCCCCACAGACCCTGCTCCAAAGTGTGTCCCCATCTTTCTGCCAGGCCCCTTGAAGCCCTGCAAGGCCCCCAGAAGGTCTGCGCGGAGCCTTCTCTTCTCCACAGTCCTGAGCTGTGTGGTGTAGGCACACCCCTCACGCTCTGGCATGCCTTACCCATTCCTAGGACAAACTGAACTGTTGCTCTGCCTGCAAACGCAGACTCTTACAGGAACTGTCAGACCCAGTCACTGAAATTCTAACCAGTCTCCGCTGCTCCTCTCCTTACCTGGTTAGAGTTTGGTTGGGGTTTTTGGCATCTCCTGGGGAGGCTCCATAGTTGTTCACAGGCTTTGTCAAGTCCTCTGGTGCTACGAATGATGGTCCTGGTTGAGGTTCTCTCTGTTCTGTTTGACAGGACGTACCTGCTCCAGCCGGCAGCTGAATTTTAGACTGTCCTTTAGCCATGAATTTTAGACTGCAATTTTCAGACTGCGCTTCAGTTCCCTCAGGTTCTCATTTCCTTGGAAAAATGAGGCGAAACCACCTTCCCATTCTGCGTCTGATACCTGATTGTACTCACAGAATTATACAAATAGCAAATTCCCCTTAAGTGAGCTTCACAGGGGTGGGGTTAGTGCAGAAGTTTACTTCAGGATCTGACAAAATACTTACTTAGCAATCTATCATTTTGCTCTTTTCCTCACTTTATCAAGGAGAAACCACGATTCGCCCCGTTCGGGCCTTTATTAGCAAAGCTTCAATGCCCTACAGATAACTGCGCGTGTCTAGTAGGTGGCAGTTGTTCCTCCTCTGCAGTTACCCGCTTTTAAACCCCCCTACCTGCCTCAACGTGCTTCTAATTGTCCTCAACCTGTTCAGTGTTGCGTAAACACGTTGTTTGTTTACGTGTTCCAAGTTAAGCAACCGATCAGGCGAGCAGCTCGCATTTCCTAGGATTTAGCTTTCAAAGGGCTGCCCTCATTATTCGCACTTCTTGAGCCGTGTTATTTAATGTTCCTTTCCAAGGTTTTGACAGAACTGAACAAAGATGGGAATAAACAAACAAACAGAGTGGCTACGGGACAATTAAAACCTTCCAAATGAGCAAGAGATACAAGCAGAAATGTAATCTAAAGCCTGCTTTGGGATTTTTTCTCCAGTGATTTATTTATTGTTTTTTTACTGGAAGACTTGTATATTTTTTGGTTACGATTTTGTGGGGTTTTGCTCCCTTCCTGTGCGCTGAGGCAGAAGGGTGAGGTGGGTGAGTGGCTCAGGGGCTGGACCTCAGTTTCCAGTATCTCAGTTAAAGACTGTGAGGGCACATACACCCCCGCTGTGCCTTTGAACTTCTGTTCTGCAGCAGTCAAGCTCAAAATAAGCTCAGATTTTTTTTAACGCCTGGGCCAGGCCTGGGCAA
>WEIS01024580.1:0-12339 GCA_013389965.1 Todus mexicanus | reverse complement strand
TTGTCCTACCCAACATCGTTGAGTCCCACTTTGAATCTTTATGCAACTACTTAAAAGGATTAGGAATATAAATGAGTTAATCGCCATTTAGGACAAAATTCCACCTAAGCTTTTGAGACCCAACTGGAACATTTTGATTTCCATTTCCATCCTCCAGAACCTTATTTTGTAGAAAATGGCTTAAGATGGTTCTTGTAGAGGCTCGGCTCGTATCCAGATCTTATGTGTATCTAAGGCCCTGTATTTCCTTGTGCTGAAGCACAAGCATGGCCAGATAAAGGTATTTATCTGAAAAGCTGAGGGGGTACCTAACTCTGAGATCCAGCCAGGAAAAGGAGTAAAAGAATACTTTCAATGTGGCTGATCATACTTTTGTCAATAATTATTATTTTTTCTAAAGGAAAAAGTGCTATCTCTTAATTGCAGTAAAATATTCTCTGAGAAGTATTCTTGTGATCTGTTATTCTGCCCAACTTAAAGAAGTGGGGGGGAAAAAAACTTGTAGAAACAAGTACAGGGCAACCTTCTTCTGCCCGTATCCTTCCACGAGAGCTTACACTGACTCTAAAGCGCTTTGACCACATTTTAGCTTCATCCCATAGGATAATGTATCTCTGAATTAATTTTCTTTGATGCTGGGTTCCTATCTCCTGGAGACTGTACTGAAGACAAGTTCAGGCTGATGCATTTAAATATGGGTTAAGTGGGCACAGGCAATAATCACCTCTGATTAGTATAATGAGCTACTGAGGGGCCTCGTGAACAGAGACATAAAATAGAAACTTAATAATAATTATGTTAAACGTTCAAATCCCCCTGACTTTAGCAATCAAAGGACAAAATGGGCAGAAGGAGCACCAGGCAATGGCAAGAGCTGTAGGATCAGCCACAGAGGAAGCACGGGAAAGTCAGGCAGAATTACTGTCCATCATCTACAAGTGCATCCTTCCTAGTAAATCACTGTTGTTACTAATTAGCACATTAAACTCCCTTGATAAACATGGATATTTCCTATTAGTGCTTCTGCTGCTGCTAAGCTTTATTCAGACAAGGTGGTAGCACTTTAAAGCTGCTCTCTGGTACTCACCTGCTCTTAGTTATTTGATCCCATTCATAGCAGTTGGGAATTCTGCAGGTGAACTATTCCTTGCACAGAAAAGATTCCACTTCTCCTCTCTGGCTTTTACCCTGAGCAAATGCCACGTTAACGCTGTCATCTGATGGAGTTTTCAACATTATGGGTTACAACAGCAGCGTCTGACTCCAAGACAAGAAGCGATGTGCTCCTGGCTGAACGTGGCAGAGAGAAAGCTTTCCTTGTCACCTTATCTTCCTCTTCTGGGGATCTGAGCAGATCCCAGAGCTGCACATGTGGGTGACAAAGGACACATGTCGGCAGGGTCTAGCAGGCTGTGCTGAGACAGGCGCTGCCTCCATCCATACCTTCCCATCTGCCTCCCTCTCCCAGCTACAGACATTCAGCTCGTGTGCTCTGCTTGGACTGGTCTGCAGGCAGAGGGCTCCCAACTACATCCTAATCTTCGGAAACTGGGTAACTGGGTCGGAGAGTGGCATTCGGATGGCTGTGACCTGCAGGCACAAAGTACTGCAGCTCCTGTGGCCCCACTCGCCCCCTGAGCAGCCTTGCTGATGGGGAGACCTCCCTCTGCAAAGCGTTGTGTAACAGGGTGCTGAGAAAAGCGATAGCCTAATTCGACTTCTTAAAGAATGTAAAATCTCTCTCTCTCCAAGGTAAAGTGACCAGTGTGGTCCTTTCCCAGCTCTGCAGTTTGTACAAGAAGACATTAAAATCCAGACTACTGAAGATCATGGAAGGATCTGGTAGAAAGCAGACAGGGTGTCTCTGCCTTTAGAAGACAGTGGGGTTGACAGTCCTTCTACCACACCCTGTTTGTCAAAGACTGAAAAAACAATACATATATATCCGTGTAGGATCTGATACCAGGCAAACTCGCTCACCACAAACAGTTGCATGTACTTAACCACCGAGGAGAGACCAGGCGGAGTTTGACAGTCTGCCAGATTATAAATGTCAGGCAGCGGATTCTTAAGCACAAACTGTGCTGGTGGTTCCTCAGGAGAACTGAGCAGCCTGATTAGCTGGAGGGAATACTGACAGTGCTATAAAGGACAGGAGCCTAGAGCGGAGGCTCCAGAGCACAGCTCTCCAAACACCTCCCTCAATAGCCTTTTAGTATACACTAGAAAGAAAACTTGTGTCCTTGATTCCAATTGCACCAAAGCCAACAGGGTTCTTGGGTAACTTCCACTGTTTTCCTTCTGGCTTTTTCAAAACCACAGAAACCTTCTAAATAAATTCCTGAATGCCTAAAACAAGTGGCCTGATATTCAACAGAGTTTTTATCCTGGGAGAAGGGCAGATCAAAAGTGTCACATGTTGCTGATGCTGTGCCGCTGTGCTCGTACCTAAATGAAAACAAGTTGAAGTGCAAGTCTGCGAGACTTTATCGCTGCGTTTTACCACTGAATGATACTGAAATGTGTCAAAAAATACTCAGAACTGTGTTGGATGTTACTACACTGTGTGCTCACAGAAATGCAGACCTTTTTTCTGGACACAGGGGATTTGTACACTATCAATGAATTGACTATGATGCTAGAAACGAGGATTATGTGGCAGATTTTGTCTACAAGCAGTGTTGCAAAAAGTCAGTCCTAGTAAGTGGAAATAAATCCCTGACTGACCTGGTGAAATGAGTTTCTATTATGCAGCTGTAAGTGACTGATCACATTTTGTGTGTCTACAGGAAATGAATATGCAAGACAGTTGGAATTTCCTCCTCTAAACAGGACTATCAAGATCAGTTTGGGTCAGGGCTTGTGAATGAGGGAATGAGACCAGAGAGAGGAGCTGTCTAATGAACATATTTGTCATGAAACTTGGGAGACATTTTGCAGAAGCAAAACCTACAGGAAATTGAGTGATTTTGGTTTTTTCTTTAGATGGCTTGTCTCTTTTTTTGGCTCTCAAATGGTGGTTGGTGATCATGTGGGCAGTTAAGTGGTGCCACTCTTCTCATCCTGACCCCAAGACCCTCCATCTGTCTTAGCAATAGGTTCCCTCCACATCAAGAAACCCCTTCTGCCTTCTTATTCCAGGGGAGCATCCATCATCTGTGGTGAGCCAAGCAGCACCTTCCTTGCACATCTGCAAGCAGCAAGATGAGCCCGAGGAGCTTTTTGGTTTGGTTTTGGATCTGGTTTGTTTATTTGTTTGGTTTTGTGGGGGATTGTGTGTGTCAGAAAATGAATGGTTCCTTACCAACTTCTGTCAAGTTGCAGCGTTCCTCACTGCCATCATCTACCTTTGTACCCAATTTTGCATTCAGTGGAGTATACACACAACACAGTTCTGCAGAGCAGAGCCCAGGGCTTTTCTGAGCACTGCAAACCACTGTTTAGGAAAATGCTGGCTTGAAACAAAATTATTTTCATTAAAGTGAAAGGTTGTCCTTCTTTGGAGCATCATTGCTGTCATAGTGACATCTCCTAGTTCCCCCCAGTTTTCATCCTCCACTTTAGTACATCATCCCATTTAGTACATCTGCCTGCCCTTAATACCAGTGGCCGGGCTAGTTTGCACAATAACGAGTCATTTCAACTGAGGAAAAACAAGAGAGACTCAAAAAATAATATTTTTTAAAGTGCATTGTTTCCCATAGAGCTTCAGTCCTCTCACCTGCAGAACTTCATTTGACCTGCTATAGACATCACTTGCACGAAGCGCTACACAACCAGCCCTCGCTATGGGGCTGATGCCCTGTCATCGTCTCCTCCCGTTGATTCAGACACCACGCAGTAGTACGTACATGGCACAGATAGTGTCACTAGCTTAGCAACCGGTCAGTGAATCATAATGAAACTATGAAGAGGAAACATGTCACAAACTGGAGGAAAAGCTTGCTTTTCAGTGGAGAGTTTCATCTACAGAAGAGTGCTCAAGTTAAGGATGCCGATGAGAGAATCCACTTGTGCCCTAGTCACTTAATGCAGCTTTTTATGCAGTTATTTACTGGTTCTGTTGCTATGGGAAATATGAATACTCGCCATGACAACTGCAGCAGAATGTGGCACAAAATCCATTTCACACAGAGCATCTTCTTAAGGAACCGCTCCCATTCATGCATCCTACAAAATTCTGTGTCCTTGAGAGCAATTCAGTGTGGAGTTTTCAGGCACAGTGATTAATTCTTCTGCATTATACAGTGGGATATTGCCTGGTGTCTCATGTTATCACTTGGTCCTTAAATAGCCCTTTCAGTATTACATTTGAAAATATTTTGCAAAGGTAATCCGCACCAAAAAAATACCCTGCTTACTTTACANCAGGCACAGGCTGCAGGCACGGTGCAGACGGACCTCACTGAGTTAGGTGGTTGGGTTGCCCTTACTTTACAACAGGAACTCACTGAAACGCTGTCCTTTCCTGGCCATTAGTGGAACACGGAGTTTTGTAAAGTTATTTGCTTTAAAATGATTTCTGGAGGGGAAGAAAATAGCCCAACAAATTGTGATCAAGAGTTATGAGTAACCTGGAACGCAAAGAATGTGCTCAGAGTACATATGTGGCTGAGAAAACCATTACCAAGCCAGATGATAATAATTCTGGCGATTTACCACTTAACCTTGCCAGACATGTTCAAAAGTGCATAATAAGTGACATCTCTTCTTTATCACAGTGTTTAGCCTAGAGGGAAACTCTCTCTTTTAGTTACCGACATTAACCGTGTTGCTTTTGGCACTGGATCTATTTCTCTACTTTAAAAAAAACCCCAACAAAACAGCCCTGACAACTTTTTTCCGCTGTTTAATGTGTGTAGTCACAGTAATTAAATATGAATCTTCCAATATTGCTTGACATATTGCAGATTTATCGTCAGCGAAATAGTCTCCTGCACATTTCCCTAATTGCTGCTGTTCAGAACAAAATGGTTATGCACTGAAAGACTGACAATTTTCTCTTTTGGTTACGTTCTCTTTTTTTTTTTTGCCCTCTTGGCAGTGCTGTGCAGCCATTTCACTTCATAATTAAATTCTTTTCCATTCACACAGGGAGGCAATAGTTTGTCTTCCATGTTGTTGTTGTTGTTGTTTGCATTTTGCATTGTTTCTGAAGATGTGGGACCCAATACGTGCTGCAAGGAGCCAACATATCCTTTAACAGCATTTTATGAAACGCTGTTCACGTGCTGCCCCAGCTGAGCAGCAGACAAATATGTCACATAGATACTTCATTTGAATACAGTGGCCAGGAAAGAGTTTGGCCTGATTGGTGGCATTAATCCTTCATGCTTCTATGGGTGGTAAATTTTGAAAAAACACCCAACCCCACAACGAAAACCAGAACAGTGACTTCAGGCCTTAGTTCAGACTAAAGGGTCGGGGTTTTCTCTCTCCATGGTGTGCACTTTGACACGATGATCGCCCCCCATCGATGCGTGTTTTCTAAGAAAGGACAAAGATTTACATTCCCCGAACAAATCGGTTTGGCAGGAAAGATGAAAGGACAAGTAACTTTGGAGACGCTTAACTCTGGCAGGAGCAGCCTGCGTGCTTTCCATGGCTCAGAAAGTGCTGGGGCAAAGCAGTCCCCATCCTGACTCCCCAGGCAGGCGGCTGACTAAAGGTTACCTGCCTGTCAATCGTCTGTCAATCATGCTGTTACACAAGTCCTCGTAATAGTCTCTGCTTAACTGTTCACACGTTTGTATCTGCTCAGAAGCCCTCTGGCTGCCTTCCCTTCAGTAAATAAATGCGTAGCTTCTTGTGAACAAAGCCTTATCAGATTGAACAAGCCTCTTGGGAACATCTGAGGTATGAGAAGTAGTACAAAAAGCTGCAGACTGGTTGAAATGCAGGAAGACTCAATGAATTTTCTCACTGAAAAGCAGGATGTCATTCTAGGGGCCAGGTTATCTTTGCTCGCTATTAAGGATTCGAAGGGAACAGGCTGTTCCTGTTGCACGTGCCTTTTGTAAATCTTCAGCAAGCGTAGCTGCTGGTGTCTCACCACCCTGCTCTCGGGTGAGCCCCAGCATGGGTGCTGCAGCCACTCCTCAGCACATCTGGTGGATGATACTGAGAGCCCAGGTGCCTCCAGGGACTGTGGTGGAACTGAAGGAGAAGAGGGGTTGAAACCATGATCATTATATTGGGAGGGAGCAAGGGGTTTTTACCCGGCTGTGATACAGCCCAAGCTTTCAGCTGCCTGCCTGTGTATGTCCAGGACCCACCGCTGGTGCCTGGGCTGGGGAGAGAGACCTCCTGAGTCAACCAGACTTGCAGCACATGATCTCATGTGGCTCCTGCCCATCTCATTACACATATCAGAGTTTCATCACAGCCCCTGAGAGCAGGGAGAGCATCTCTTAATTCACAGAAGTCAGATCAGTTGTCTTCTTTGAAAAGCAGCTTTCATCATCGATTAGTGACTGCGAGACTACGGCTTTTTTTCTTTTTTGTAACTTCAGATTTTGGTACACAAGGGTAGAGTCACACCCTGTGGTAGGGATGGGCAAACCTCAGCTTTTCAACAGGTTTTCTCTAAACGAAGGATCTAAAGCTTGAGGGGCTGAACTGACTTAGTAATTTCTTACTTTCTGGCAAAAATCCACTGTCCACGTGGACATCAGGCGCTTTTGCTATCACTGACCAAAACATAGTGTGGCCAGAGAGCAATAAGATGATCTCTGAGGAAGGTGTCCTTCTCCTCCCTCCATGAGGATACTGGAGATCTTCCAGTGCATGGCCAACATTCAGCTGTGTGTTTCTATTTCAGGTCTTGGCTGCTGGAGCTGGCTGGAGCAGTTGATCCGCTTACCTACTGTCTTGCCAGGATCAGGGCTTGAATGAGGGCAAGCTGGCTGTGACCCAACCCAGATAAGTCTGAGGTTGTGCTTACAGGCTGGGGAAGAGAGGGAGCTGTGAGAACTTCTATTCTCTGTGAGGATAGACTGCTTTTTGTTGTTCAGACTTTTGGGCACAGGGACCAGCTTCTGCCCTTTAAGAAGAACCAAGGGTGTTCTGTTTGCTTTTGGGGGGGGGCCTGCTTTTCTGGATCAGAAGGCAGAGCCCACTCTTTTGAACATGGGTCTTTTCTTTACTAAGTCATCTTGAGAGTGGACTTCAAATGTCCAGGCCACCCTTATAACTACATCTGCAGCAGGAGCGATGCAAGCTTTCCTTTGACAAGGGCGAAGCAGTAGTTTCAATGCACAGCTTCCCCTGTTTACAAAGTTGCAGCATTCAGAGGTTGCACGAGAAATGAAAACAAGAGTTGAGAGCGTTTGCATCCTACTGGGTGCTGGGGATGTGGATTTCCACAGAACAGACTCTTCATCCTGAGGCTGACTGGCAGAGCCAAGGCACCCAAGATAGTGCTCATTTGTCATCCTTGGAAAACTCATTCTCTCCTTTATGTAGCTTTTCTGCTGCACACAACTACTAATAGACTTAGTGGCTCTGTATTGCGACCTTTCCTCGTACAGATGACTGTAAGCAAATGAACATTTTGATTGATCTGACAGATAAGAGCCCAGATACTGAATTTTTGATGGAGCAAAACTGCTTGTGTGGGGCTCACGGCCTCCTCTTGAAGGCTAATCTCAGCGTGACCTCTAAGATTGAAAAGAGTTGCCTTGGAGAGCTTTATGAAGTAATATGTGTTGTTTACTGTAAAGGTGAGATATTAAACTTTGCCTAAGTCTGACATTGGTAGAAATAAAGCTGAACAACGAGGCAGTATTTTTTGATTCCAAAGCTGCTACTGCTTATGCTTCCAGAGGGAGTGGAAAGGCATCTCTTTCTTCATGAAGTCTGGCGGGGAGAGAACTTAGTGGCATTTTCTGAATATCCTCTCAGAATGATAATAGAAGAGACCTTTGCTCCTGTGTCCTCATAAAACACATAATGGGAGAAATTTGAAAGGGAACTAAGCCTCTGTGAATATCAGCTCTTCTCTCTAATGACTGCAAGGGCACTAACTGCGTGCTATGAAGAATCACACTCTTTTAGGCTACCTTGTGTGTTGGAGCACTGGATTTAATTTTTTGGGACTGCAAGGCCTGAGTTGTATTTTCAGAATAGCTTGGAAGGTATAACTGAGATTTCCAGCCAGGCGTATGGCTGCGAGTTTTTTTGTGTGCAGTTTACAAATCGGAGAAATTAGAGCCGTATCCTTCAACCGAACAAAAAGACAGCAGAAATCTTCAGGCAGAATTCTCAGATCTACCCACACTGCACACAGTGAGGGTGAAGAAAGTCATCTTCTGTGCCGCTTGTAGAGAGAATGCAGCAGGAAAACAGATGCCCAAAGCACGTATCTTAGAAGAATATATTTAGCCTCGAAGTGTTTTAGACTGAGAAGTGATCATGCAAAATACAGTTTCCTTGCCAGCATTATTTTAGTAAATAAGGAGCAAAATTTTATCCTACCTACTATTATAATCTCGTTAAAGAGGGGATGAAGGAGTAGCTTTGGGTGTGCAATGATGAGAAGAAGCACCATGACATTTAGCGTACTCAGGTACTTAGATCTTAATTTTGATGGTCAATAAATGGAGCTCAGTTTTCAGTCTTTTGGGGGAAAAGGAACAGGTAAAGCCCACGAGTTTGAAACTTGTTCAGTCAGTTTATCAGGCGGAAATCTGCAATTTGCAGTGAAAGGTGAAACCTACACCTTCAGAGCGCTGATTGTTTCATTTGAGGGAGCTATGCAAGCATGTGAAGCGTTGCATACAATAGAGAGAACTCAGGAGATTTTTAGAAGACTCATCCTAATGAGAAAGGGGAGAGAACCTCGGGGTTCATGTTGGCAGATACACTGGGTGCAGAGCATTGCCTTCAGCGCTGCCACGACGTCGGTGCATGCCCACCAATATCTTACATCATTTCCCATGTATCACACCCACTAGCACCTCTTGTTACCATCACGGCAAATGGAGTTTTGCTCTCACTTTGTATCTTTAAAGAACAGATTTCTAAATGCTGCTACAGCACCATGGGTTTGCCAGGTATGTAGTTCACTGTCGAAATTAATCAATATCCTTCAATTAGGGACACAATCAGCCTAGACTGAGAAATCTAATGTAGGCAGCCTTGAGCAGCCTGTCATTATTGTTCTCTAAAAGGACAAGTTGAGACCCAAAATACAGAGGATGCTACAGCAGAGTAAATACCATCTATTCAGAACAGAGCACGCATTTTTCAATTTGATCCACTTCAGTCCAGAATAAAGCCAACAGACTCAATCCTGAAATTGGTATGTAGAAAACACCTCCACAATGTAACTATAACACTGAACACAGCACTTTCATTGCAAAAGTATTCAGAATTCCACACACCATTACCATTTATGCTATAATAGTGATTTAGCTATTCTTGTACAGAAAAGCCCTTACGAACGCTGATAAAGCACCGTGAAGATGGGAGTTGCTATTTCTAAGAGTCATCATTATCCTCAATAAATTATTTTGGAGTTCTCTGAAAATAAGAATTTCTGTCTCTAGCCTAGAATTATTAGAAATTACGTTATTTGTTCTCCCATAGAAGCACAACAGAGAAAAAGGCTTTGGGGGTGAATTGTGGTAAAATCTAGCAGGCCTATGACTCTTATCAAGGATATTATTATTATTATTATTGTTACTATTATTATTATAATACTAAATTGTTATTATGGCTGTCACATGTCAGTTGCAGATAGATAAAAAACTGGTTAAGTTTACTTTAAAAAGTAGCCCCAGAGCATTTAAGCTTCCATTATTAATGCACTTACCAAACTGAGCTAAATTACTGCTTTTTGTTCAAACAGTTCAGACTTTGTCGTCAATGCGTAGTTACGTCCATTTATTTTATGAGTTGCTTTTCAGGGTAGAAATTCAATAACTTAAATGTTCTTCAATCTGAAGTTCAACCCAGTATCCTCAATTCATCCCTGCAGCCCTTGGATGTAAGTGCAATCTTAATTCTCTACTTCACACAAGCATAAAGCTAAGAAGATAATGGGAGCACTACTGCCCTGTATATTTCAAGCTTTCCATTTTATATAACCCAGCAGCACAAGTAGGCTTTTCTTCTACTGCGAATAACTCCAGATGTGGCTGGAATAGTTTGGATTTTGATCTGTGCTTGTTTGGGTCAGGCCTGCAGCAACTGTGAGTGTGCCTTGCTTTGCTCTTTGCTTTCCTGACATGCTTTACCATGTTCCATGCTCATTTGGTAATGCTTCTGGTTTATCGTGAAATGCATTTTCATCACCAACAAAGTGCAGTTTTGCAAAGACACAGTAAGAAAAATGATCGTGGGTCCCCAAGGCAATAACTTCTGCATGTTGCCCTGCCTGGGGCTTCAGCTCCCTGCCTTGAGCCATAACAGCCCAAATACCCAAGGGAGGAGGCAATGCTATGACAAACCAGAGTTGTAGGCACTGCCACTGAAGCACCATCACTGGACATTTGAAAATTCAATTGGATCAGGGGAACATCCTTTCCTCTGGTAACAAAGAAACAGAGTGAGGTTTGGCCTGATAAAATAGGCCAGCTTGGTTTGGCTGTTTCTCTAAATATACTGTTATACCCAAGGAGCTGGCAATTATAGTCTCATCACTCATTACCTGTGTTGCTTAAAAGCTGCTCCCTTCAGTCACAGGGCACTGTCCTGGTGGATACGGCAACAGAGCAAGCTCAGGAACTCCTGCTGCTTAATAACCCTTCTCCAAAACCAGGAGCCCACCTCCTCTGCAAAACCAGACCACTTTCATGCCAAGAGGCCTAGAGCCACATTTTCTTTCCCTTTGCCAGGCCTCTGGGGATCTCCAGCTCCATGTGCCTGATGAGTTGAGCCTGCTCCTCAGCTCCACTGGGAAAGATGATGACGCTGGGTGGGGAAATCCTGCCTCCCTGAGCTGCCCTACTCAGGCACCGACTCTGCCCCAGGCCGGTGTCCCCAGCCAGGGGTGGCCCTTCCCTTGCTCCATCCCCTGAACTGGTTTCCAAGCCCAGCATGCTGTGGCTGACACCTAAGGCTGTCACAGATTGTGTCACAGCATCTGCTCCACGCAGAGTGGCAGGGAAGCAACAGTTTGCTTCATGTCAGAAAGCCACCTGGATTTGCAGGCATTTAAGGCATGGTGCATAGGAACTACACAGTGTGTTCTGCAGCCCCTCTGCTCCCTCTGACCTGCCCACTGCTCAGGGCTGCGGCCAGAGGAGAGTTTACATCCAGTGACCGGGTGTGGGCATAGTGGGGTTTGCACTGTTTCTTCACCCGTGCCAAAAGGCACTTGAAGAACTTCTGTTTGGACAGATCTATATCTGCACAAAAGGCATCACAGTGAAACATCAGGGTGGGGGACGAATCACCACGTGAGCCACAAGGAGTAAGCAAGTGAGTGCCAGCTTAACATATTGCAATATATAGCTATAATTACAAAGTATTACTTGCTGACAGGCAGAACTTCCCTTCCAGAACCACTTTGTCTCTAGGATGAACCCCTCTCCACCACGAGGATCCTGCAAACACTTCCCGGGTGGAAAAGAGGACATCAGGAATACAATGACAATGCATATAGTTAAAGCAATCTATGGATTGCTTACACTGAAGGACACAGGTACCCATAGGAAGTTCATAAACGCTGCCGTAAGAGTGAAGAACACAAGTCAGAGAAGTCTTTTTCTCACGGTATCACTGCAAAGAATCTCCTGTCTATCAGATGGTTCTTTTAACATCAGATTTGTACTGGAAATGGCCACTGGCAAGGTGACAGCCCACACTTTGCTCCTTAATCTTCTTGTCACATTTAGTTGGTGTCGCAGAGGCGCCCACAAACCAGACAGCAGTAGCTACCCCAAATGCGGATATATCGCAACCAAAATTACCCGGCACTCTGACAGACCAAAGTAAATTACAAGGTCGGATGTTGGGTGGGAATATACTACTACACAACTGATTCCTAAGTTTTAGGGATATTCTTTTTAGAAAGATGAACCAAAATGTGTGCATGCTCATTCATAAAAGGGAACACCTCTCACTCAAGGGTACCCAGAAAGAGGGTCTCTCACCCAAAAAGGGGGTGACAGCTCACTCAAGAATATATCCAGAAGAAATAGTCACTCACCAAAGGTGATGGGGAGTGTGTGGGGGATGAAAGCTCACTCAATCCTGGGAAGTTTTCTTGGGCAGGGTCTAAGGGGAGGGTCCCTGACTTCAAAACTCACTTGCTTTGAGGGAACAGACTCAAAATTGGCTCCATTTATACCCTAGTTGAATCTGAACTGTAATCAGTCTAATTAGTTGGGAGCA
>WEIS01024566.1:0-19235 GCA_013389965.1 Todus mexicanus | reverse complement strand
GCACTATTAGTTCTGCTTGGAAGAGTTGAGGTGGAATAACAGTGGAGGGCATAGATGCAATGCATTCGTTTGTCTTAAGCTCTCAGCTGATGTTCTTGAGGACTCTGTTACTCTTTATCGAAGTTAATGCTTCAGAACATAATTATCTGAGTCTTTCCTACGCTTCAATATGAAATGCTGGAAGTTCTTGAAAATTCCAGAGTAATATGTGGGCCAGTAATAAAAATAATTTATCAACGGAAAGGCATACAGTGTACTCAAGAGTGGAACTTGTATAGAAAGAATTATTTACTGTCTTGTGACTGCAGTGACTGCAGCAACGCAAAAGGCTCTGCAATCTGACGTATCTGGGAGCTTTTTTAATTGTATGCTCTGAATTCTTGCTCTCAAGTGTCATGGCTCAGACTTAGAGATGAGTTGCTGAGAAGTAGGTAGAGGCTGAGCAGACCTCCAAGATTTAAGGATAGGTGGTTTCTGCTACATGTCATTGCTAGGAGGAGTGATTTATCAATTTTACAGCTAACCTTACCCATCAAGAAAGCCTTACTAAAGTGATTTTAGCTGTGTTTTTGAGATATATCAAATATTTCTATTAATTTTTAAGTATTCATATTAAAAATGCTTTCTGCTTGTGATTGCTTTAGACTGAGTTTATTGATATAGGGAATACCCTGAAGAGCAGTTACTGAAACTTGAGGTACTTTTGGAGGTAGAGAAGGCAGAATGTTTATTCACACATACATGCTCCTCAGTAGGGGTTTAAATTCACTCTCAAGAAAAGAAGAAAAGGAAGAGTTAAAATGTGCTTAAGGGAAACAAATCTTAACTCATTCTTCTAAACGAAAGGTTGGTTAGTTGAGTCGTTCACTTCATTCACTTGCATAGTTAGTGTCCTTTTGTGAGACAGTGTTCCAAGGTATGTGAAAATAGCCAAGGATAATATTTATAGTTCCTGCGCTGTGCTTCAGTAGAATAAACTCCTTCAGGAAATGAATTTGCAGAGTTCTCACAGGTTAGGGAGGAGAGGGTGTTTTAGATTTTGCATAGTTTTCCTTTCACCAGGCCCACCAACAGTACCCGTTAAGTAATACGATTTTCCTCGCCAGCTTTAAACTTGAAAACAAAATATTTGTGTTGCTCCCATGCTAACTATGAGTTACTATTAGTCAAGAAACTTTGGTCAGTAAAATGTTGAGTCGTCTTTTCAAAGCCAGCCCTAAAATTTCTCACTTTGTAGCAGTCCAGCCATTGTTTACACCTAAGTTCATTAGTCAGTTCACACCTAGTTGATTAGTGCAAGCACCAGCTAATGCTTTAATTGTTCCTTTCTTCTTGCAGGGGGCAGAAGCCATGGTTCTGGAAAGTGTTATGTTTGCCATTCTTGCAGAGAGAGCTCTTGGCCCAAAGCTGTATGGAATCTTTCCACAAGGGCGACTGGAGGAATTCATTCCCGTAAGTCCTGTTGGTGGTTAGTCAGCGGGCTGCTGGTAGCCGCTCTAATTGATCATGACAAGAAGGTCTCTGGACTGCCCAGAAAAGCAGGGATGTGGGAATGGAATACTTGGCAGGCTGTGGTAATTGCTCGCTGTAATTTGATACAGTTCTAGTGGGTGTTGGAGAGCCCAATTATAGCTCTTGCCAGGGAGAGACAGCTAAAAACTCTTCAGCTGTAGCAGAGACTAATAAATGAAGATAAAAAGCCTGTTAGATACCAAACATAGCGGTGGAAGCTACGAAGTAACACTTTCTTTTAAAAGCAACAAGAGCAGATGCTTTTGATGTTCTTAAATGTTTATACCCAGTGTTCTTTGAAGATATTCTTAGCGTGAGATGTGATATTGTCCAGGTCTTGATCTAGAAGAGAATTGATTAAGTCATAAGTGAGCTGGGCTGGCAGGCTTGGCTTTTCTAAAGACAACAAATTCCAGTTCGTTTGGGATGAGAAAGTGTATTGCTTAGAGTACTCTTCTAGGATTTAACACTACATTATATAGAGACTAATTCTAGTGTTTGTAATTAATCACACTTGTGTAATTAATCAGTTAACTGTATTTTAAGACTACTGTATTTTGTTACAGAGCAGGAAACTAAGCACTGAAGAACTCAGCTTGCCTGACATATCCGCTGAAATAGCGGCGAAGATGGCTCGATTTCATGGCATGAAAATGCCGTTTAATAAAGAACCCAAGTGGCTTTTTGGAACAATGGAAAAGTAAGTTATGCAATACTTGAAAGTATAGAAAAAAGCTGACTTGTAATTTTAAGCAGACCCTACTTCCTGAATGCCTGAGAGCACAAGCTCTCTCTGTACCCAGAAACTGTTTCATAGTTACTTGAGAAACTTAGATTACCTTGGAGAATAGTAACATCATCTTTAACTGTTTTGTTTTGTGTTTTAACCTTTTTTGGTTTGAGTTGAAATGGTATCTTAGCATAGGAAGGCTGACACACCTCTTGTCACAAGTGCTCTACTATTGTCTCTATTTTTAACAGATACCTAAATCAAGTGCTGAGGATTAAATTCACCAGAGAATCCAAAACTAGAAAACTGAACAAACTCCTCAGTTACAATCTCCCCCAGGAAATGAAGAATCTAAGGTAGGTTTATTTTGTCTACCGCTATTTCAGTGTGAACTTGTCTCCTTGTTTGAACGTATTACACAAGTATATAATACTTGATATTCATTTCACTTTACAAGCTGGGGATTTTTTTTGCTTCTGTAATCAACCTGAGTCTCTCATGACTCCAAACAGATGTGATCAGTTGTTGATCTGACTTGCTGATCAGTGAAGCCCAGCTTTGTCATCCTGATTTTGGCCTCCTAATTGGGAAAATATTCAAATTCTTGCACCAAAATCCATTCATTACTTGGAAGTGAAACTGAGCTTAGCGATTTGCTACTTACAAGATCCTGTGTTGCTGTTTTCTAGAGCTATGCTTGAAGCTACTTCATCACCAGTCGTATTTTGCCACAACGACTGTCAAGAAGGTGAGCTGCTGCTATTTCATGACCTTGTTCACTGATGCATTATTAAGCCTTTTCTGGTCACTTGTTTGCTGTCTGAGAGGTAGCCATGTTATCAAGGCTCTGACCTGAAGCAGCAGCCTGTGCGTGCCCAGCGTGCAGCGGTTGCAAAGCAAAGTGCGTCGGCTTCAAATTAGCCCTTCAGGCTAATGAAGAGAACGTCTCATGTCGTAACTGGATTAAGCCAAGCATGCACATGAGCACTATTTGTACAGGGCAACTGGTGACGGGAGCCTTGGGTGTTTTCTGTTAAGACCGTACCTTTCTTAGCTGCCTGCCATATCTCTGATCAGGGGAGGATGTGCTTTAGTCCTTTCCAAGGAAAGAGTCTGAAAAAGTACAGGGAATGGTGAAAATGGAGACTGGTTTGACTCAGCAGGTCTCAGCTTGTACTGGTGAGAAGCATTAGGAAAACCTTATCCACAGTTTTTTAGTACTCTGTCTGGGAGTCATGGAGGGAATAACATTTTTTCTGAGGCATTTTTTTAAAGAGATGAAAAGGAGGCAGGGCTGAAGGTGTTGGGTATCTGTGCTCCCTGTCACCTGAGTGAGCTGGGCTGAGTTGGGAGGATGCTGTACCAGGCTGGGGTGTTCTCATGAGTGCCAACCTTGTTAGGTAAGGCTGAGGAATTGCCCTGGAGGGTAGGCAGTGTGAGTGGGGGAAAGCCACTGACATGAGATCTAAAGAACTAGCTCAACAGTGGTGGAGTTTGAGGTCTCGGTGCTGGTGTGGCAGGGTGCAGTACTGGAGGAGGCAGAGCATGGCAGGGCTGGGTGAGCTTTGGAACCTGCATTTCCAAGGTGGGGTTGGGGGGAAATAACCATGTGCTTGTGTTGGTGCAAGGGTCTGGCAGAGAGGACAGATGGATGTGTGCAGAGGGGACAAATTATCACAGAAATTGAAATTACTCTAAATTTATTAGTTGGCACTCAACAGGCAAACTCGATGTCTTTCAGCTGAATTCTAGCGGCAAAGTGAACTGAAGGACAGATAAAGCGATCTCCCTGTTCTGAAGGAAAAGGCTGAGCTTTTCCAGGGGTACTGATTGTGCCACATAAGAATAGCAAAGAGCTCAGGCTGTGGCTTTCAGGCTGCTGCAAAGCAATTCAAGTCCCAAGTGTTGTGTGATCAGTGATAGTGCTGTGCAGGTACGAGACATGTTACATAATTTAGATCTCAAGCTGTGGAAAGAAACGTAACGCTGCTAAGGCTGCCGGTGACACCCGAGTTAGCCACACACAGAACACCAGAGAAGCAGAACCCCGGGGAGAACAAATCCACCTTTGCCTGTACAGAAGAGAACTTGCTCTACAAGGTTTATAGTGCATATCTCAACTTTCAGTGAGCTGGTGCAACTTGGCTTTTCCTATCGCTCTTCTGTGCGGATGTAAGGGATAACTGGGATTATCTGGACAACAATTGTTAGGATACAATGCTACCTTTTTATCATTTTCCTGAATACACTCTATTATCTTGAAATTCTAGGTAACATCTTGCTTCTGGAAGGCAGGGAGGATTCAGAAAACCAAAAGCTGATGCTCATTGACTTTGAATACAGCAGCTATAATTACCGGTAAATCATTTCATTTTTATTCAGCTGTATTACTTTCTACATGCTACTGCCAGAGCAAGTGCTGCACTGCTGATGATCTGTCTGTTCTAGGGCATTGTGTTCTGCTTTTTTGGAGGTGGACAGCAAATACAACTAGTCCAAGCAGCTCTGGTCCTGACGGCATTGAGTAAAGACAGGGTAGAGTCAGAGTTGTTGGAGCTCCTTGATTGCCCAGGGTGGAGGGGCTGTTTATGCACAAAGGGCTTGTTGCTTGCATGTCAAAATTTCTTTGTAGCAAGGAGCTGAGGAGGATGGCAGATTGTGGGTGTGCTTATGTATGTAGGGCAGGTTTGCTTTTGCATTTCCTTTTTTCCTTCAGTCCTCTCAAATGTCTCATCTCTGCAGATGAGTTATTCTGGGTTTTCACTACGTGATTACGCAAAACGCTTTGTGTTCTTCCCTCAGTCATCTCATACGTGTGTTGAAGGATGATCTGAGGGTGTGGAGTCATTGGGTTCATTAAACATCAGCGTAACTGGAACACGATGGAGCCCTAAATTCTATAATGTCAGACTGGGATATGTTCAATACCTTGAGCATAACACCTTTGCCTGCTGTAATACTAACCTTAGAGATACTTCATGCTGAGATACAGTGCCATCCCCAAGTACTTCATCTGTCTCCATTGGTGTAAAAGTTGATAGCAATGTTTATTATTTTGATGTAGCTGCTAGCTTTCGGTCTTAACTGCCCATCTTAACTCCTCCATTTTAATAACTTGAAAAAAAATGTATTCTAGTCATTGATTTTTCTACCTCATCTAGCAAAACTGCAGTAAGTTCTAAGTAGCCATGTACTTTTAGACTTGGGTTTAGGTTTGCTTAAGCAAAACCAGATTGCTGGTGTGCAAATACTGAGATACTCAGTCTTTTCTCTTTTTCAGAGGATTTGACATTGGAAATCACTTCTGTGAATGGATGTATGATTACACGTATGAGAAGTACCCGTTCTTCAAAGCTAGTTTTCTTAAATATCCTTCAAAGAAACAACAGGTAGGCACTGAAGGCATCATTAATAAAATGCCCTTGTCCACAGTCTTGAAATCTTAACTCTCTTTTCCAATTCTGTTTTGGATTTACTCTGTTCCAAGACACTTCCTGCATGACTTCCTGAAATATAACACGTCTGTAATCCTGACTGTCTTTGCTTTAAAAAAATCATAGAAACTTGGAAAACCTCAGGAAACTTTTAGGTAGTGAAAACTCAGAATATTTGCTCTGTGCCATGTAGCCATCCACCACAAAGTCCAGTAGCTGTGAAGTGCAGCTGTGAATTGAGTTGGCAGTAGCAAAAATGTTGTCTTTTGTCCTAATACTGTGACTTCAATTCTTAAATTACACTTCCAAGCGATTAGTAGAACCACCATTAATCACCATTAAGGCTAGCTCAGCACTGACAATAAAGAAGAAATAGAAGACAACTTTGAATAAAGACCTACCTGGTTCTGAAAGAAGCAAATGTGCTTTGAGATGAAGAGTTATTTGAGACACCCAGTTGTAACTGTTGTTTACTTGCCTTCCAGCTTCATTTTCTCTCCAGTTACCTGTCTGCATTCCATGATGGCTTTGAAAATCTGAGCAACGAAGAGAAATCCAAACTAGAAGAAGAGGTGTTGATAGAAGTTAACAGGTAACTCACCTTTCACAACTGTGTCTTGAAACTTCCACGGTGATACTCCTATTGTATATCCCTCACTGGGTGGAGAAACTTCAGCCAAGAGAGATTATAAACTATATGTGGTAAAGAAAAATTTATCCATTGTAACCTGTAGATATGTTGGATATATTATTAGTGGAGTAAAGAAAATACTACTCCTTGGGTTAAGCTAAAGACGTTATTTTTATAATGTCAGACTTGAAAAGGTGTGGACATCCCAAACTTGGGAATACTGTTCAAATATTGAAATAAGGTGCTGAGGCTCTGCTGGGTTTTTCAGTAAACATAGTCTTGTAATTTCAGGTTTGCCCTTGCGTCACACTTCTTCTGGGGTCTGTGGTCTATTATACAAGCCAAGATTTCATCCATCGAGTTTGGTTACCTGGTAAGTTACTTAAATTGTAGTTTTGTGAAACTAAAAATGGATATTCTATTAAGTAACCTGTGGTACATTACCAGAAAGTAAATGAAATAGCCTCTCACAGCAACTAATGTCTTCTAAGTAGAGTAAAACTTGTTCAAAATCAATTTGTTACTGGTTTTTTCTCTTTCTTTAACAATGTAAAGAACATCTAAGATTGTAGATCTTCAGAGGGTTATCCTGTTGGTACATAGAGAGCCTAATGCCTCGTGTCAGGCCTTGCCATGGGATGGTATCTTGCAGTAAAGTTCTGCAATAAGATCAGCCCAGGTCTTGATACATGTTTAGTGCCCTGTAAAGTGATGTGATGTGCAGGTACACTGCACATCCTTCAGGAAGGGTTGTGGAAACCATCCTTTTTAGTGAAATCCTGACCTTTTTAGTTCCCGGGGTTGTTTTCCTCATGTCCTGGCAGCTCTAATAGAGTTGAAATTAGATTGGAGGAAATTTTAAGAGACCGGAACACCTCTGGAGGGATTATCCTTCCCAAATTGAGCTAATTAATTCAGTGAGCTGGCGGATTAGGAAGGTGACACAGTTAATACCTTCATTATGCTTTCCCATCCGCAATAAGCAAACTCTGCTGTGTTTTCTGAGAGCACTGAGTGTCCCTTGTTTCCCCAGGAATATGCGTTATCCAGATTTGATGCATACTTTGATCAGAAGAGGAAGCTGAAGCTCTGATGCGGGAGGAGTGGCCTGTCGGTTACTGTACGAAGAAGGCAGCTGGACGGAACTTACACTGTGCTTAGGCTACTGTATCTCTAACGAAGGTGTCACTGAAAGCCAGTTCCTTGGAATGCAGGTGTACAGGACTGAAGACTGTATAAAAAGGACTTATTTACAGTTTCGTACATACTTGGAATGAGATTGGGAGGCAAAAGTAAAATACAACAGTGCAATATCTTTAAATCTTTTTGATCTAGAAGGTATTTTATATTATGGGAGAAGCTTACAATTAAGTGTCAATACCACATGCATCGGAGCAAACAGTGTTACTGCGAGGACATTTCAAGGGGGATGTTGGCCTTACGGTTTATGCTGTAAGAGGAACAGTTGTAAAAGGTGATTGATTGTAAACACTGCCTCCTAATGAGAAGGAAAAACGAAGAAGACAACTGTTAAACTGTGAAGTAGGCTTAAAATGTTACTGCGAGATTAGGCTCAACATGCCCCGTGAACACTATCTTCAAAGCTGCTGCTCTTTTACACCACTTTAACCATAAAGCAACTCAACACCTTGAAGCCATCTACTTCAAAGTGTTGCCTACATACACATGAATGTTTCTCTTAAGCTGGTGTGCCTGTGAAGTACAAATGAATGAACTCGGAACTGGACATTCTGAAGGAGTTTGTCTTGAACTGTTCATTCCATGTCCTTCAAGAACATGCTTTAGCCCAGCCTGGTTGTCTCCTAAAATGCTGTGTCCTGCACAGGGGGTTCTGTGGGCAGGCAGCACTGGCAAGAGTGCCTTGAATTGCTCTAGCAACTCCCCAGGTAACTGGATTGGCATTGACAATGCTTGTAACTGGAGCCCATCTCTCTTCTCGTGTTGCCACAGTACATGGCTGTAAGAAAGAGTGGAGCCAAAGACTGTGGAGAACACTTCAGGAAATTGCTCTTCTGCCCATCCAATGCTTATGTGGCTTGGGAGGTGCTTTTCTTGCACCTTCGATGTTCGTCATGTTCCAGCAATCCAGTCAAGTGGAGCATCTTGTGGGGAACAATAACGTGTATATTGAGACTTGAGTATAATCTGTGTACATGTCATCTAAAGATTTCTTTAGATTTTTTTGGGGGGGAACTTGTTTATTTTGAATGTTATTTGTTTGTGCTTTCTAACACACTGTATTATAAATAATAAAACTTCTAAGTCTACCCTTTTTTCACTTGTATAGCAAATACTGTTTCAAGCAGCTGAAAAAAATGTGCAGCATTTCATGTACTGTATAGCTGAACTTGTAAGAGCTGACGTTTTATTCTCTAGTATAGAGAAGCATTTTCCATACACTCAATTATTAATACTTTATAATAAATATAAAGCACTTAAGAATATCAGCTATGATGTTTTTAAGTCTTTGTTGTAACTGCAGGTTAAAATAGATGCTGTTTCTGGCCTTAATCTCTGCTGCAAGTGCTTTCTTGCTTGTCTCCAAAGCAGCCTCGTTTAGGCTCTAGGCTCCACGTGTCACGATGTACCTTCAACTTTGACATCTCTTCAGCATTTATTGTTAATTGGATACTAATAGGGAGCATGGTGAAGAAAATGTTAAATTGTGAAAAGGAGACTGAAGGTCAGTTTATAATTAGTTTATAGTTTATCTCTATTTTTAGCAGTGAGAAAATGTTTAGGTTTAAGCACTTTGCTGCACCTGCCTTGGTAACTATCCTAAAAACAAGTAGAAATCACCAGCATCTGTGGAGTTCTGCTGGCACACCAGAGGAAGCAGCTGGAGGTATGACTGGCCAAGTACCTTCTCTTGGCTGGTGAGTTCTTCATTTCGCTGGTACTATTACACCCAGTAAACCACGTGGGAAGGGCAAGGGTGATGAAAGGGGGGAAACAAAAGAGTTTAGAACTTTGCTGCTCTGCAGCTGTCTGGAAAGGACTGATCAGTAATACAGAACCAAGCTTGATTCTGTGGGAAGCCTTGTTTTGTGTTCCAAGGCTGAGTTGAAGTTCTGAAGAAGCCCATGAAGACTGTCCTAATTTCATGCTTAGATCCAAAAAGGGAGGGAGACTCGGTCACAGTAGTGCTAACGATAATCAAAGGCTGCCTCAGGGATGAAGCCCTTCCTTAGGTTTGAGATTGTCTTAACTGAGACACAGTTGAGTCTGTGCCTTTCGTCATGTGAACTTGTTTGAAGAGAGTGGGATTCCCCCAGGTATGGGCTGGTCAGCTTAGTGGGGATGTGGGCAAGTCAAAAGTAAAGAGTAGAGAGCAATGCTTAGTATGAGGGGGTTTTTGGAGGCGGAGATTTGCCTATTAAGGGCAAGTTCTAAGTTTTCTTTGAGATCTTGCAGTAGACAACCAGGAACTGGAGCCACAGACTTCCCTTACAGTCACCTCATGTTGAAGCTGATGTGCAAACTGACCAAGCAACTTCTGTCATGGCATATGGTGGAGCCGTATTCATTGTAAGTCTTAGCACAGATGTAGTTAAACATTTCTTAGTTCTTTGACTGTAACAATTCTGAAGTTAATCTGATTTCAGAGGCATAAAGGCAGCTTCAAACTAATGATGACTCCTCCTTTCAGTTGATTTGTAAATGCAACCTGAGCTTGAGCTCTATCTTGAGCTGCTGGGTTTATTTTCACTTCCTGAATTCTTGCCCTAGTGTCCACGTTGCCTCTCAAGTCACTGGTGAAAGGACCAGCCTGGTAACTGGGGAAATGTGACTTTTGGGCTAAGAGTTAAAAACCCAACCACAACACCACAACCTTTTAAAGGAAACGCTTGTCCTGTCAGACAGCTCCTCTCAGCTGCCTCTTTGAGGTGATTAGGTGGGTAAGCAACACAGTCCACGGTGTACCCCCCTCACTCCTACAGCCGGTTACGCAGAATGAAAATCGTATGCTCAGACCTAAGGAGCAATGTCCCACTCCAGCTCATTAAGGATCTAAGGCTGGAAAATTCAGCTGTGTCAGAGGCACACCCTGCCCTCTTCAGCTGAAAGAAGTAGGTATTTCTGCTCTGAACTGGGTACAATCTATTCATAAATTAAACATCTTTCATAGTGGTGATGCAGCTAAATAGAATGAGACGATTCTATTTTTGGAGTGGCAATTCTCTTGATAATTGATTAGGGAGAAAGTTTATTTCTAGCCCTCCCCTCAGGGAACATGCTCTGCAAGGAGCAGCAGTGGCGAAAAGCAAGAGCTGGGTCTCCCTCCTTCAGATGGATGCAGTTATTTCTTGTAGCTGATTATGGCCGTGGAAACCCCCCAAGGGCACTGGGGCTTGCAACCACATTGTCCAGGGACCAAATTTGTCCTGTAGTTCACTTAATAGATGTGACTGCTTAGTTCTGCAAGGGTCTGTAGAACTGAATCATAGAATCATAGACTGGTTTGGGTTGGAAGGGACCTCTGAAGCTCATCTAGTCCAACCCCCCTGCAGGGAGCAGGAGCATCCTCAACTAGAGCAGGTTACTCAGAGCCTCATCAAGCCTCACCTTGAATGTCGGCAGGGATGGGGCCTCCACCACCTCCCTGGGCAACCTGTTCAGTGTTCCACCACCCTCAGAGTAAAGATCTTCCCAACATCCAATCTACATCTACTCTTCTCTAGTTTTAAACCATTGCTCATCATCCTATTGCTACAAGCCCTTGTAAACAGGCCCCTCTCCAGCTTTCTTGGAGGCCCCTTGTGTTCTGCTTCACCAGTGCCTTGGGATCCTGAGGCTCAGCTGATGAGCGACACAGTGTTAAATCACAGCGACTGCATCTACTGCTGCTTCAAGACACCAGTTTGCCTTCTCTGCAGACCACATCTCCAGCACATCTTCATCACAGCTTTTCAAGGTTAGCAAAACCACAAGTCCAGCTGCCAGAAGACATCAGGTCCTGCTGCTGTTTCTCCATGACGACTCGGCTATTGCAGCGAGATACAGCTGGTGCAGAGCCGCCCGCGGCTGCCAGGCACCACAGCTCAGCCCAGCCCAACCCAGCAGCGTTTCGGTGCTGACNTTTCCCTGTCTCCATGCAGGAGTTTTCTGGAGGAAAGGAAGAGGTCTGTTGCTGGACAGGGACAGTGGTAGGAGATGGGACAGTCTCTGCTCTGTACACGAAGAATTTTGGTTTCCAGGTGCCTCTTCATAGAACAAACATCTTCTCAGAAGGCCTTTCAAAAGCTGGCTCTGCTGCCCGTTCCAATGACTCAGGAATCAGCCACCCTTCCTCATTTCAAAGCCCACAACTTTGGAGGTGCTGTAAAGCCAGGGCTGGCAACTGCTGTCTAAATTGGCCCTGTTTAAATGGCACACAGCAGAGCTCAGGAGCTCCAGCACCTTGTGAGGTCATCCATGAAGCTCCCAGTTCCCACCAAGTCGAGAAAACAGCAGAGCCAAAAGGTACAGCCTGGAACTGGGTCGAAATGTTACCGACTGCCTGTGTCCTGCCTCGGAGACAGAGACCTTCCCACCATGCAGGACACTTAACCTCTAGTTGGGCAGAGAAAAAGCGCTACCCGCAATCATCTCAAACATTTGCTGACCTCTGCTCTGGTGTTTGCCATCTGGAAACTCTCCGAGTTTCCTCTGCACGTGGGTTTTTCTCCCGGCCATCGCATTTCCTCCCGCAGCCCCAGAGGAAGCTGCCACGCTGGGTTTGTCTTGATGCAAACCGAAGGAAAGGGCATTGCAGATTACTCATCCACGCTGAATAATCCCACCGAGCCCGTGTTCTTCTCTCTTCTTGCTGCCTCTCACTGAGTCAGGATAAACTGGAATTCAGCAGAGACGGTGGCCCGATGAACCCAGTGCAGATGTAACTAAAGAGGAATGGAGCGAAGGAAGGAAGCCTGCTGTAATTATCCAACACAGAGACTATTAAATGATACAATAATTTCCTCAGGAAGAGATTATGGAGGATTGTGTGTAATGTCTCAGCTCTGAAGAGCTTAAAAATTCACCTTAGGACGAAAGTCTAATTAGAAGGCTACAGCTGTAAAGAAAAATGGGGACTTGATAAATCCCTCGGTAGAGCTGTTTGGAAAAATACTGGTTTCTTTTTAGGAAGCAAAAAAAAAAATCAAACCATTCACTTACATTGAATTATGGTCTGGACGAAGACTCAAGACTCAAAACTTCAGGGTTTTGAAATTCAGTTTGAGGTCTTTTCATTCCAGCTTGAAAGTGTGAATGACCTAAAGGAAGCCCAAAGTTTTCCATAACATCTTCATTAATTTTCTTTCTGACCTCTCTCGACTAGTTTTGATGTTTTAGTTCCAGGTTTTGTTGCTAGGTATGTTTATAAACATCCAGGCTTTTACAAAATGTAAATTGGTATTTGTACGCCTATGAAAGTACTGAGGAACTGGCAGGTAATGAAGTTTCCTGAGGAGCGGGTGGAATTCATGGTTGTGGTCCCTTCTACTGTTCAACTGAATCAAAAGAAGACAAAATAAGAAGTATTAAGTCGTACCTAAGCAGCAGTTTTCATGGCTTCAGGCCACCTGTAGGCCCATGGCTGGGCCTACAAGAAAGCTGGGGAGGGACTTTTTACAAGGGCTTGTAGGGACAGGACGAGAGGTGATGGCTTCAAACTGACAGAGGGGAGGTCTAGACTAGATATTAGGAAGAAATTCTTCCCAGTCAGGGTGCTGAGACCCTGGCCCAGGTTGCCCAGGGAAGCTGTGGATGCTCCATCCCTGGATGTGTTCAAGGCCAGGCTGGACGGGGCTCTGAGCAACCTGGTGTAGTGGGAGGTGTCCCTGCCCATGGCAGGGAGTGTGGAAATTTAAGGTCCTTTCCAACGCAAACCATTCTAGGATTCTATGGTTCTTGGTTTGCAGCCTCCCAGACCAAAATGGAGCTCTGCACTGTGCAAGAGCTGACAACAGAAGAGAGTGGTTTCAAATGAGCCTGTGATTTTGGTTGGGGATCTCCAGCAAAGTTCCTCCAGGCAGGAATGCCCTGAGGAAAGGGACATCAGCATCTCCAGTCTTCAGACACCCAAACGAGGCTTCTTCGTGCTAAGCATAATAATACAGGATTCAGAGGAACTAACAGAAATAGTCTCCCACTGAAATCTTTAACAGTTGCAAGGAATTTATATCTCAGACTTCCTGGTAATGTTCCCTTTTTATCTTCACGTGTGGGAGAGCTCAGAACTCAGCTGTGAGTTAAATCTCTGGATAGAGCTTTTTCAGCTGGGCTCATCTCCACTTCCAGTGTGGGTTTGTACGAGGCAGCACGTGCATTTCAGCACCCCCACCTTCAGCACAACAAGCAGATTCACCCTCCCTTGAGGACCTTGTGCTCTTTTCTCACGTCAAGTCTTAAACTTCTTAAGTCTTGGTCATCTCTGAATTGTGCAACGTGCCACAAATCTTGGCGTGGATTTGACCCACTCCGTATGTTAAGGACTTTCTGTTCTCAATGAATATTTTGCTGTAGGAACAACCTTAGCTCCAGTGGCACACTTGTGCGTCATGGATTCCTTTGGTGGTAGAACAGTGTCAACCTGGCAACTCGCACGCATCGAACCAGCTTTGTTTTGGAAAGCTGCTTGTGTTGCATCACCGTAAAGTCTGGCAAAACAATGCTCCGTGGGTACCAGCTCCCTGAGCGCCGAGGAGTGTGATGTGTTGGGCTCAAGATAAGTGTGTAAAGTTGCAAAGGCGCTGGGCAGGAGGTGTAGGAGGCGTGGGCTTTAAGCTCCAGTGAGTCAGCAGAGCCTTGAGATGATCCCGTGGAGCTTAGCGTGATTCCAGTTGAAGCAGCAGTGGATGATGGTGCTTAAAGAAGCAATTTTAATAGCTGTCACTGGTGCTCACCAGAATCTGACCTGAGGGAGCAGAACCTCAGGGATCTAGTGGAGCTCAGTGCTCCTACATGGTTTATCCCCTCGGTTTAGCTGGAGTTCAGTGGGTCAATAGCTTATTTACACTTTTTTTTTGGTCCCAGAAATTGCAACATAGCTTTGTCTGTCCTGACCCTGCTCCTTCCCCAGGGGAACCTTTGGGCTCGAGCTCTGCCTACAGTTCCCGGCTGCTTTGGGGTCACTGGGAGTGAATCCAGAGGTTTTCTTCTATTCTCCCTGAAGAATGAAGGAGCTGAGCTGCAGGAGCAGGCGCTTCACACGAAGGCCAGCTGCCCTTGGGGTAGGGTTTCTAACCCCGCTGCAGAAGATGAGCATGTCACACAGAAGGGGAAAGATTATTTTTCTAGCGCTTTCTCCTCAAGCCCCAGCAAAATTACACTTTTCCTGGCTTAACCTTCGCCTCCCACCAACACAGGGCAGAAGGCTATACATTAATCGTCGCCCTTTTGATTAATGCATCCTTATTTTTGTTAGGTCGGGGTTTCTGTGAAGCCTGCAGGCATTGCTCACTTGCTGAGTTCAGCCCTGCCTTCTGTTTCTAGCAGAGGGTTGTTTGGGCTCTGCAGTAAGGCGCAGGGAGGGACTGCACAAGCTCTGCAAACAGATGAGAAAAGACAGAGAACATTTTTGGCCCAGTAACCTGAATGCAGTCTTCATTCAGCTCCCATGCGCCTAGCGATGGCCGCAGCCTTTGCTTTTATTCGGTGCCAGTTTTCCCCTCCTGCTGCTGGAAACCCTGGGAATTTTCAGTTGATGGCACCGGTTTGTTTGCAGAGCCCATTTATCTGTCCTGTGTACACACAGAGGCACATTAACCCCCGCTCCCCTCCGCTCTCTCCTGGCCATGAGGTCCTGGCTGTCCTTTTCAGCAACTGATTTTGGCTTCGGTATGTGAAAGCAAATATTCCATGTGTGGAGCGAGAGCAGGCGGCTGGCCGCTGGGCAGGCTGTTTGTGGGGCAGCGGATCAACGGGAAACAGTCAGCCCTGGGCAGCGTCCTTGCAAGGCAAACCACCAGCACGATGTACGTGCTCTCAGCTCTCCCTGCCTCCCTTGTCCTCCAGCCTGAAGAAAATCAAAGCAAGATCTGCCTCGCAGGGCCACATCTTCATTTTGTTTCATTTGTTTAACAAAATGCAGAGAGCCGCCGTTTGCACAAGGGCTGCCTGAGTATTTGACTACAGGAAAAATAAGCACGAATTAGCTTGGGGATGCTCCATGAGCTTTTGGGAGCCCAGTTTCTTATTTTGGGGTTGCCCTCAACCCTTCCTCCTGTGTATAAAATCGTGGTGAGGGCAGTTCCGAAAACCACCTGAACTCAAGAGCTGCTCAGCAATCTCTGGGTGCTTTTGGTTAAAAAGGGATGGGAGGAGGAATTGAGGTGAGAAACCTTTTTATAGGTAGTAAAGAGACCAAACTAAAGACCTCATGGGATGAATCCAGTCAGTCCAGTCCTGTCCTTGCTACAGACCTATATCTGGGGGCAGAAAAACACCGTCAGGTGCTGAAAGCAATACACCGATGGGCTGTGAGAGGTCCTTGCTCACTGCTCTCCCCGTAGGAGAATGGGACTGCGCACGTATCCCGATGGCCTTTAGCGTTATCTCCATCTAAACCCCTCCTTTCGAAACTGCCGGGGAATCGCGTATTTTATGGTTAATGATTAAGACGTTCTTCTGGGAGCCGTGACTTTGCTTGGAGGCATTGGCTTGTTCATTAACACGTGTTTCAAACTAGATGTCAAGGGCACTCTCCGGAAGGCACCCGTTTAAGTATGGGTTTGACCCAAAACTAGAAGTCTCTTTTCCTCTTAGGGAAGGAATTGGTTCACTTGCCATCAGTGAGAATGGCAAGTTTGCAGACTGCCTGCTGAGGGTGTTTTCCCCAAATCCCACAAGCTTTTGCATCACTTAGCAAAATGGCCACATTAGGGACAGGTCGGTACCACACAGGGCTCTGGAAGAGACTGGGATGGAGCCCTGAGCACCTCTGAGTCGCCATGCAGAAAGCCTTAAAAAAAAATAAAAGCAAAAAGGTACCATATCCCCTTTAAACAGCCTGGAGTTTGGGATGAAAGAGCATAATCTTAAATAAACAAAGTGGAACTATTACCTGAATTGGGCAACAAACAGACCGGGGCACCAGCAGAGTGGTTATTGCTGGAAACGTAAGCAAAGCTCTTTCTATAGCTGGGAGCTGAGGCTGACTGGGATGCCGCTGGGGTTTGTATTTCCACTGCAAACTAGTTTAACCAGTCCCCGAGCCGCTTGAGCAATGTGGGAGCTTGAAGTGTGTGGCGGATCAGCTCTAGGCTGAGCTGGGTCCGAGCAGGTCTAAACCACTTGGTTCCTGAGCAGAGACTTTCAGCTGTGTGATGCTGAGCACCCAGTGCTTCTGCAGAGCTAAACAGATTTTACAAAAAGATGTTTTATCATCAGTGATGATCTGGCCAGACCACCAGGTAGTCTGAATTTGGCCTCTGGTCAGCTGGAGCTTATTTTGGTTTGTGTTTTAGAAACTCCTTGGGCATGGAAGGGTTTTTGAAACATTTCTCCATCATCCAAATGCTTCAGGAAAACATTCTTTCTGTGCTTGGATGACGCCTTCTGGGGAGCATGTTCCCATTTAATTCCTGGTTAGGGGGAGTGGGTGAAGCCTCCTCCTTGATTTTAGAAAGAGGGAGTTTTTAGAAAGAGGGAGTTGTGGCAATAGGAAAGAAGACTTGATTTTATAAAATATTATAAAGGGAGCTAAATCTCAGAGAGATCTTCTGAAAAGATCTGACCAGAAGAGAGCCAAAGCCATCACCTAATGGGTTCCAAGGCAGCCCATGCAAAATTATAGTGTAAATTTACGGCTAATCTTGAAGCAACATTGTCAAAATGGATGCTGGGAAGGTCAGAATGGAGTTAGAGACCAAAATCTCCCTTTCCCAGAGGGAGTTTCCTGGGCAGGATTTGTTAGAAGGGGAAATCCAGAAGAAATGACATTGCCCTGTCTCCTTGAAGGCTTCCTCTACCCTGGCTCTGGATGGTTGCTGTTCTCCTAACCAGCGTCACAAAGCCAGAACCGCTGAGGGTTGTTTGGGTTGTTTGGGGTTTTTTAATGTGCAAGCGAAGATTTCTTCTAGTTAAAAAGCTCATGGCCCTGTTGAGCAAATGCTCTGGAATATGTCCCACTGGCTAATTGGTCTTTGAGCCAGAGGGATTGGATTTCTGGACTAGCTGCTCTCTCAGAGCCTCTGGGGCTGGAGGAGTTTGCTTCCCACCCATAGTTGTTGGTAGAGAAGGAGCCCCGTGAACATGCAGGGCACGCCACGCTCTGCGCCAGCTGAATTCATTCCAGGACTCTTCTTATCAATACCTCTTAATGCTGACTTCAATGTATTTTTCCAGCTGTCAGTCGTGTTTAACTTAAAAAAAAAAAAAAGAAGTGTGAGATTGCTGCCCTCGGAGATAAGGCTCCCAGAAGCATTTGCAGGCTTCTTTTGACTGAGGGTAAGAGAAACCCAACGCGCGTTAGGGTTGCTGAGCTGCTGGAGCGGTGCTGGGAGAGAGTGAGCCCTGTGGGAGCCCTGTGCCCAGCAGCATACCTTGTGTGCAGAAGAGGTGCAAGCTCTGCCCACGTAACCCAAATCTGTCCCACTCAGTTGTCATTCTGCTCACAAAATTGGCTAAATTTGGTGTTATTCCCCCTCCGTACACGCTCTGCCCATGGGGTTGGTGTGGTGTGGTGTGTTTTGGCTTTTTTGGCTGATGGTGCTGGCATTGTCTGGAGCCCACAAGGGGCTGTCTCCAAGCCAACACTCACCTTTGAAGCTGGACACTGGGTTGTCTTCCCAGTGCATTGAGGCTGAAGCCCCAGCCAGCTCCGTGGTGTCTCATCCTAGCCTCCCCTTTGTGGACTAGGATGTCTCTATGCTATTAAAAACATCATTACAACAATAGGCTGCCTGGACCACAAACATCTTTTGTGTCTGTGCTGGATGCTTAAAATGAGCCTTTCTGTGTTTGGGTGCCCTAAACGCTGCTCCAGCGAGGGCTGCGTTTTCTGGGGTGTAGCCAGGCTTTGGGGGAAATGAGGTGTCTTTAAGCTGCCAGGTTGGGTCCTCAGCTGCTGGGGCAACAAAAAACTCGCAGCAGGTTTAACTTTCTCCTTCACTCTTGCCCAGCTGTGTTTGGATGGCAAAACCATCCCTGTAGGACCAGGGCTGGATCCAGGAGGGGGCAACAGAAAAGGTCATTCCCAAGGCTCTTTGGGCCATGGGATGAGTGAACCAGCACCTTTATTTCTCTTCAAAGAACAAATTGTAGTCTGTGCTTGGCCAGATCACTGGTACCTGGAGGAGACCTCTCCCTGGCATTTATTTTGGCTCGCCGGAACATTTCCTCCTTTTGTTTACATCACTTCTTCTTCTCCTCGCTTCACCCCACACACAAGCACCTTGTCTCCAGAGTAGTTCTTCCTGCCACATCGTTATCTCCATTGCGACTGCAGAGAGATACCGCCCGAGCCAGGAGTCGGATGGTGCGTGCATTTGGATCAGGAGTTCCTCCCTCTGGCTGCAGGTTATGTTGTGTTTGTTGTCCGATCTCCTGCAGGCAGAGGTGGCTGGAGGGGTGCCAGCGGTCATGGGGCGCTGGGCTTCCCCTGCGTCAGACGGAAAAGGAAGCTGCTGGGAGCGAGAGCGAGGTCCTCACGCCTGCTTGGACCGACAGCCAGGCTCAGCTCCAGGGAGATGCTCCTGAGGTGCCAGCAGGTTCTCAGCACGGAAAAGCTGAGCCTCAGCTCTCGTCAGCTCCCACACCGGCGGCTGTGCAGGGAGACGGGGACGTAGAGAGAGCAAGGTGGATCAAATCCATTGCCTTTGGCCCCCAAGCCAAATCCCGAAGGCAGGAGAAACTCTGACTTCTGTTTCTCTAAAGGATGCGCCTGCCTTTCACCCCTCCTCCACTCTTAGAATCATAGAAT
>WEIS01024559.1:0-26251 GCA_013389965.1 Todus mexicanus | reverse complement strand
TATTTGAGTATTTGTAACTGTTCATATTTGCCCATTAGACTGTTCCCGTGCCACGTCTAGCCTCCGTTCTATTTATACTGGCATTGATCAGCTTGTTCACTTCCAGTTTAAATGATTCAATTCTGATTTGATTGCCATGTAATTTAAATGCAAATAATTACTGTAAGGATGACATTTAGAAAAACAGCTCTGCTAAGCAGGAAGGTCTTTATTAGGCACAGGAATCTGCCAGTAATATCAGAAGCATCCCTTTGACTATGAGATGGGGAAACCTATCATTTCAGTTCTTTTAAAAGATGCTTGCTCTGATGTCCCTCTGACTCCTTTTAATTAAAACTCTCCTACACCAGCATCAAGTTTAGTATCAGGGTAGAGCATAGGTCACTGAGGGAAAGGAAGAGGGGAGAGGAATATTATTAATTAGGTTTTAGTTCATAAGGTTGTGCTCTAGACGACTGCAGTAAAATTACCCTCTTGTGAAACCACATTTGTATGTCATACTGCACCCCAGTTCTGAGCCATGATCTGACTGAGTGACACTGAAAAGTGTTTCACGCAATAAAGAAGCAGTAAATAGAGGAAAAAACCCTCTTATTTTGCAATAACCAAAACCAGCTCATTTTTCTCTACTTCTATTTTTTAGGTTTTGACTGTTGCTTTATCAGCTCTACCATGTATGAGAAATCTGGAGATACTGGATTGCCTAAGGACAGTTGGAACTGAATTACAGTCTCACCATCTTTTCTAAGCGTCTCTGCAACAAGGAATTTTTTCTTTTATATGGTAGCTGTACTAACAGATCTAACGAGATTTTGAGGAGAAGCACCAATGAGAAGAACAAATCCTGACTCTGCCCACTTTCTGGCATAGCAGCATCTTCAATTCGGGCTCGTAATTTCACATTCAACACCTCATCCATCACAGTCAGCAAACTTTAATGGCATCATTTGAAATTTAGTCCTCAATAGTGAGAGCCACATAAACAGCAGAGCAACATATGAAAGAAAAGGCATTCTATGCCATTTCTTTTCTCACGGTACATAAACTTTGTCCTTTCATCTCAACACCCATCAATGACCCAGTGTTTGGTTGAGTTCCTCCATTAAAACTTCACAGGGATCTTGGTTTTAGCATGAAGTCTCACAAAAGGCATTCACTGTATTTCAGTTTTGTCCGAAGGCTAGTTATGGCAGAGGTCACATGTTTAGCAAGTATCAAGAGACCACAGACTTCTTGAAGTCAGTGGTCAAATTCAGTCAAAGGAAGCCTGAATGGACCATTCTGCTATTTGCCATGTTGCCTTCTCTCAGGATCCTGAACTTTACCACCCCATAGTGCAGTGAAGGCTGCCCTCAAACTTCAGATTTCCAACTGTTCTTCCTTGTTTTAAGTATCAGGTCCAACAGCGTGTCTTCCCTCATTGGCTTCATGGCTCCAGTGCCTTCCCCTTGTCAGATTCATGCTTCCAGAGCAGGAAGGCAGAAGAATAAAAGATTTATTTGCAATATGGAGATCCCAAGTTTGTCTCCTATACTAAAATTCAGGTTTCTAGGCAAAAAGTAGTCTGATCTCACAGAAGGATTTTCCTCACATTTAACACAACTCTTCTGCTGGGGTTTTTTTGCATCCCAGCAATCACTGAGACAGCAGAATTGCTAGAGGAAGCTGTCAGGGTGTTGCAGTCCCTCACTATGGCTCCAAGTGAATGCAGGAATTTATCCCATGAAATTCTTCTAGCTTCAGGGCTTATAGAGTAAAAAACACCAATATACTTGCTGATGTTTTAGACTAATGACAAATTGATCTTGCTTTGAAAACTTCACCAGAGATGCTGGTAAGAATGCTCAGTACAGTTGTAATGCCCGGTTCTCATATTGTTTTAACACCTCTACGAATCAGAAAAAAAAAAACCCTTATTTGCTTTATTTTAAAAATAACATTTGCTGTGAATGTTATTTTATATCACTGAATGACTTTCAGCTCTCAAACTTCAGATACTGAGCTAAGGGTATAAGACAGTGAATTTGCTCTACATAGAGAACAGAGGTAGGTTGGGTAGTTCTGCAAGGATTCCCTCAAGGCCCTCAGAACTGAAAGATTTTCCCTAGAACAAGATAATTCCCAGTTTTTGCTGACTCACACAGAAGCTTCATCATTATAGTTAGAAGAGTATAGTTCATTCAAAAATGTACAGAACCAGACCTCCTCACTGACTGTGATATAAATGGACACAACTCAATTAAGTTTAGCTGAATACCATCTTTCACCAGGTAGGGATGCAGAGGATGGGGTGATGAGGGTTAGGGAGACACAACAACAGCAAATCTAGCCCTTGCAGCTTTTCACCAAACCTATGCAGATTCTTCTGGTATTTTCTTTCATTCTTTCTTGCATCTTTGCTGTACTTGTATTAGCAATTATAATCCTTCACTGACTGCAGGGACACCTCGTGGTGAGGACAGGTGAAAACAGCAGGCTGCCATTCAATTAACTAAACCAAGCAGCAAAAGACTGACAGATGTTTCTGCTCCTTGGGATCATCAGAATTTCACAGGCACAGACTTCCACTCCCACTCTGCTTCTGGGGCATACGTTAACACATTCAGAACAGATAACACTGATGTAGCAATTTCAAGAACAAAGGACCCAGCTGTCCAGCAGACCGGAACTGTCTAACAGTCCACTAACAATTATTAACTTACGTCTTCCAGGGGCTACAAGAATAGCCGATTCAACTCGGCACTCAGTTGAAGAAGCAGTCTCCAGAATGGCTCTTACAGCTTTTCCCCCTCCTCCTTTGTTTAATGTGCCAGCAAAACACATTTCACTGACTCATCGCAAAATTCCTAGCTGAGATTTTCTTTTTTTTTTTTTTCCCAAGGCATGCATACGTATATGATTTTTAACAGGGATTTCCCTTTCTCCTCACTGCGACTACGGTGGCACTGTCACTGCAGCACCTGATCCATTACATAATAAGAATTGCATCAGCTTGCTTACCCAGTGGAGCGACCCAATGCAGACCTTGGCAGCCAGAAGAGGAACGGTGGGATCTGTAGGTCGCAGTTTAGCACACTCTCTGAGCACTGACACAGCATATGCTGACTGGAGGAGGAAATTAAAAAGGCTGATTAGACAATGCTGTTACAAGTCCAAGCAAGCTATTTCAGTGAAATGTACAGAGAGCTGCTATGAAGTAAAGCATTGTGTGTCAACAGCAAGTTAGCAACTTTATTCCCACTTCCACACACACAGCCCTATGCGTGTGCAGATACACACATGCTCTTCCCACACTCAGAGGAAACATGCCAAAGGATCAGCCCTGGCTGTGCGCTTTACAAGAAACAGCTTTTCCTGGCTGTTAATGCTCTGGTTATTTTACTTCTGCCCTCCCAATTCATGGTATTTCTGCTATAGTTCTCCTTGCACACAATCATCTTCCAGTAAGCCCGAAAGATGACAAAGAGCTTTTCCTCCAGCGTGTTAACATTTTAGACCAACTGTACTCAGGGAGAAGCAAGTACAGCTTAAGTAACCCGCTCTGCATATTGTTTTGTGTCTTCTCCAGCTCCAGAACATACAAGAACACAACTGGAATCCCACCACACAAAGGGTAGGTCAAGCAACTGCAGAGCAATAAACTGTTCCCCTGGTGGTCTGAGTAGCATGAAAAAAATAAATAAAGAAAGGAAAAAAGGAAAAAAAGCCCATCCAACCCTTGCTGTCTTTCTGGTGTTAATAAGCATCATTCATCAACGGTAACTTAAGATTAGCAGATACATAGCCCTTCTGATTCAATATGCTCTACAAACATTACTTCTTACAGCACATTCACAGCTGCTCACAGAAACTTTAAAGGGGAATGAAGGAAGCTCTCGCCTCAGATACTGGTGAGAAGGTCTGGCCAGCCAACAAGGAGGTGACAGAAGCTGCCCTGCCACAGTTTCCCAGCCCAGCCCACCCCACCTGGGCCACAGTTTCTTTCACGTTTCTACTGACCTCTGGTCCCCACAAATTCTCTCATCCTTGAACTCAAGGGCAAGTTCTCTTCTCTCAGAATTTCTCCTTACATGCCCCATTTCTCCTAATCTCTTCTACATGGTCCCAAGACACACATGGGTCTCTCTCACTCAGTGTTCTTGCTCAGAAGCTCATTAAATAGTCATGGCCTTTCCATATTACACGAGAGCACCAACAGAAGCTTGCAGAGTCAGACTAACTGCTATCTTTACCAGGTCCTGGGCATTTCCTCCTGACAGTGAACCCCAGGGGCTCTCCCCACCAGAGCTCTGGCCAGGACAGGCAGCTGGGTCTGGTGCCTGCTTCAATTCCCTGCAGCCTCGCACAGCTTCACACTCCCACCATCCACAGCACTTGCCCTTCCTCACACCACATCAAAGCAGGCTGTGCCTGCCACCGCCTGCTTTTTCCACAGAACTGAAGGTCCACTTCTTGCTATGGGATTCAAGATCCTGGACAGGAATTTACTTGGAATGGAGCCTGCGAAAAAAGAAAAACAGATGCACAGCACCCCTGCCCATGCTAAGGCAAAGATGGGTTTCCTAACTAAAGATACAAGGTCTGCAGCTTGGGTACCTGCTGCACAGTCTGAAGAAGAGCAACCGTATGACCTATGTTCTCCAGGATGCTCCCACCTACCTAAAGCAATAAGCACCATCAATAAAAGCAAGGAAATATTTGCTATTTTACAATTCCAAATGCACAATTTGCCTAAGGCCAGGAAGAAGCTTGTCAGACTTGTCTTAGCAAAGATGGGAATCAATAAACTTTCTTGTAGAGCTTAAACCATTACTTTACCCCTCTCAAAGACTTGGGTAATTCAACCCCGAGGTACAGGAAGAAACACATCACTGCACTCTGCTGTGAGGATGATGCTAGCATCCCCCAGAATGAACCTCCCTGACACGTACTTATTCAGAACAAGTAGTGTCTCGGGTTTTAACGGCATCTTATTCCTCTCCCTCTCTCACGGAAAGCTACCCATGCTGCAGATAGCTGGTATTCCCAGTAGCACTGCTGGACGTGCTGGAAATGTAAGCATAACTCCATAAGGGTTCTAGTCTGGCATATACCATTTTCCTGCCCTCCTGCCTATATAGCAGCTCCACAAGTGCTTCCAGACAAAAGAAACGCAGAGTGGACCAGGACAACACGCACCTTGCTGGTCGGTGTACCTGCACCCAAACCTCCCCAACACTTGTCATCTCAATATGCAAAAGTGAACTGAACAGGCCAGGTATGTCCACACTGCCCAGTGTCAGCGCTTTCAGAAACATAAACAAGCTGAACCCAGTGGTGGTTTCTCAGCTCCCCATCAGCAGAGCGATGCAGGGAAAGCAGGAGACACCGGGAGCTGGTGACAGCTGTCCCTTGGGCCAGCACAGCCAGCACTAGAAAAAAACAGAGCAGTGAGAGGACTGTCCTAATTTGAGCCACAGCTGCTGGACCTTCCAGAGTCTACACCAGAAGAGAAGTGATACGACTCGTCTCCTTGCCAGTTCCTCTCGCACTCCCTTCCCTTCCCCCATCTGCAGCCTGTAAGGCTGGTCCTCAGGACAAGCCAACCCTGTAGCTTCCAACAGCCTCAAACCACAAAGCACTTCTCATGTCTGTCCCGAGTCTGTTCACAAGGCAACTGCAAAACAGCGACTACTGAATGTTGCGAAGCTGGAAGTCCTACCCTGTGCCTATTACCAAACACACTTCATGTGTGGAGTTGTTTTATCACATGCGCTCCGGAGCTTCTCAACATGGTTTTACAGAACAGGAGCTACAGGTTCCACATGGCTTCCAAAACGTTTACAAAGTTATGTCACTTTAAAGAAGTTAACAAAATTTGCAATTAAACATATGGAGCAGAAAGTGTTTTTAGAAACAGGGTGACATGAAGCCTTTCTCCCCAACTGCATATTAAAAAATCAAGAATCCATGTAATTTCATCTTTAAAACCTTTACTCAGCAGAAATTATGTATAGATGATGAAAATGTTAGCCAAGGAATGATGGGAGAAAGAATATCCCACTCACATAGTGACCTTTCCTAGGGGAGACTGGCATGACATATCATATCAAGGTGTTCTAAGGATATTAATTACAGATTTTAATAGACAGGGAACAAATATCATCCACACAGTATTGAATACAGATGTCATTGGTTTGTAAAAATATTTAATATGAAACAGTGTTTCTGTAACATTGAAATAATCTGATAATTAAAATGAATGTATTCTTTCACTTAGTGCGGGTGGACCAGGCAGCCAAGCATATTGTTTGTGAGATTCACTGCAAGGCAATAATAATTAGATTTATTGGTGAGGCATGTTTTGAGAAGAGGAGAGCTTGAACTCCAAGTGAGTGCATGCTTCCTACTCATAATTCTGAGCTTCAGAGGGGCTCTCATCCAAATTCAACCCAGAGTTTAAGTTCTTTCTGTTTAGCTTGCTAATTGCTGGATTATAACGACTGCACTGGAACCAGTTCCCAAGGATTTCAGAAAGCTAGGGACTTGCCTCTAGGTCTCATTTGGCCTCTCTCTGGGAAAAAGGCTTTTAAGTCCCTCCAAACACACACAAATCCATTAAACAGCCATGGTTTAAAGAAATGACAAGCTTGGCAAGAGCTGCCTCATGAGGGTTTCAACTTCATGATAGGTCTAGTGTAGGAGCTCTCAGCCTTGGGATCCTTATCAAGTTTAAGAAGATTCACGACCATCCTCTCCTTTTGTTATGACCAACAAAGCACACAGCTCAAATCAGGCTACAGAGTTCGAACAGCTTTAATGGGAATGGTCACCAACAAAAAACAAACCAAACCAAACAACCCTCCCCCCCAAAACAAAACAAAACAAAACCCAAACAAAAACCCCAAACCAACTAACCAACCAATCAACCAAAAAACCCCCACAAAAACCCCCAAAACTGTGAATTGTGGAAGGGACTTAAGAACTTCAATCACCTGAGTTGGGCATCCCCATCCTTCACGTACCAACAACTCTGTACTTTTTGCCATGGAGTTGGGGAACGACACGGCACTACAATGTGCTCCATATTTAAATCCAGTATCTATAGGAAGCTGTTTTTCTCTGGCATTGTTTTCCTCGCTTAACCTACCTGTATACAATATTTTTTTCCTGCAGAGAACACAAACATGCTCCACAATAACTTATGAAAAGAAGATTAGGAAAGGCAGTTTCTGGGAAGTAGCAAGCAATACTGATGAATGGTTGCTTTCAATACAGGCTCCTGAAAGAGCTCTATGTACCACATCCAACATGGAGAGGGAAGCACTTCATCTGCAGCAAGAAATCACAAGGAAGCTATGTTGAAGGAGAGGATGGAGAAGACACTTCCCCCTAAGTAACTAGAGCAGCTCTGGTTCTGAATCCTATAAGGAAGAAAAATGCAATGGAAAACCTTCTATCCAAATACAAAACACAACTCCCATTCCCCATTTCCTAATTATATAATGAAGTAAGATTACTCCTCAAAGATGCTTGCACACAAGCAGCACAAAATGAAGACCAGTCTACAGTTAATTCTCTTTTTTACTTTTCCAAAAGGCTCAAGAGATCTTGCCATCCATTACAGCAAAAGCATAGATGCTGCCCAAATGCTGGTTTTCCTAGCTCGCTCCAACACAATTTTCATTCTTTCCCCTCATCTTCTCTCCAACCATACCAAAGCAACAAAAGAAGGTCATATTTATAAGGTAGAGAAACCACAAATTTAAGTAAAAGGAAGAAGAATTTCTAGACAGTAAATCATGCCAGGCAGACTTGACACACCATAAACAGCTGCTCTTCTCTTTCTGAGGTTCCAAAAACCTTTCTACTTCTTTGGTAATACTTTTCAGCCAGTGGGAAAAACATTCCTCAAGGTAGTGGTTTTGGTAGGCAGCCTTATTCCCAATTCACCTGGCAGTTTAGTACCACAACTAGTACTGCTTTATTTCCAGCATCATCCTGTCTGACTTTTAAAACTACATTATTTTAAAGGGACTGTGTGGTAGGGGTGGAAATTTTTCATCATTATGCAAGAATTCGTATTCCCTGTATCTTGGGAATCACAGCCATCTAGCTATAAATTACCTTGAACAAATGCAGGAAGATGACATAGAATGAGCCAGCAATTGGTAACTCTGGAGTTAGTTGGTTTTGGTGTGAGCTTTCAAGTGTATTTCTGGTTTTCTGCAAATCCCTCAGCATGGACATTATTCCCCTAAGACATATACTTCTAATACTGGGACCAATTCTCCTTTTTGTTTACCTTGTGTTAGCAAATTAGAGCGTTGGAGTTAAGCACCTTCAAATATTCACTTTTAAAAGTACCTCTTAAATTTGAAGATGTATGAGCATAAATTTGTGGCTGTTAATGTGGCAAACAACCCACTTCAAGGTTTCTGTCAAGAAAAGCAAGTTAAGCATGAAGGCAATTACATAGCCCACCTAGGTATTCCGCTCAACACTCAGGCATCTTCGGAAATTTCCATTTTTTGTACTATCTACAGCACACAGGCACACCCCCTTTCAAATCTCTCTTTTGCACCAAAGGAAACCAAACCATTGAACATCCCTAAGATAGCTGACCTTTGTAACAGGATCTTTAACCAATGGAAGTTCAATATTTTAACTTTCATTCCTCAGCAATGCTATTTAAGGATCCATCTGAGGCCTCCGCTGCTCCCAAGGTTCCTGCCTTGCAACGCAAAGAGAGATGTACTCCTTTTTTATGCCAGTTGCCTAGCAACCAGCCTAAGCTTTTGCAAGGAAACCAACAGAATGAACAGCCTAAATCATAAAATTTGTCTGCTGTTGCTGCAGAATTATGTATCAAATATATTTATAACTTTCCTTCTAACCTTCTGGAAAGCTGTATGTTGGCAGTACAGGCATGGCTGAGTCAAACTTGAAGCTCGTTGAAGCTGTTAGAGACATCTGCTTTTGCTGCACTGTTTAAATAAGGGGAAGTATTTCTTTTTTTGAGTGCAACACAGATATGAGCAGCTCAGACATTAGCTTGTCATTATTTGGCTATGACCAATATGTATCAGCAACTTGCAAAGGACTTCGAACTCAGAGTTCATGTCTGTGTAAGACTGGTTTCTAAATCCTAAAAAATGCTGCCACCACAAACCCTGGTCAGAGCTGCAGTATCTCCAACTGCTGAGCAGCCAAAGGGAGCACAGTGACGCTGCAAGATTGTACCAGGAAGAGTTGGAGTATGCTTCACCCCCCTCCTCCTCCCCCCAAAAACCCAACACAACAACAAAACAGTTGAATGACAGATGCCAAGAAGAATGTGATTATTTCTGTTTGTATAACACGAAGACATTTTCTGAAGCATTACTTAATTAAGAAAACCATTCAGGTAGACAAGCATGACTCTTTCTTCCTCTTTGCCTTAAAGACGAACAAACATAAGGGATAAGAGTAGAAAAGAGCGTTTTGTGTAACTAGGAGCATGCTTGGAGCTTGAACTCCCCTACTGCAGGCTTATCTTTTCTACGTAGTAATGTTCACTGTTGTCCCTATGGTGTCCTCAGTATGGGCTAGCAAGGGCTGGGGAAGGATCAGCAATAACGCAGTTGTTTCTAGTCGTGCAATTGCTGTCCTAAAGGCAGGCTCTGGGCTGATGGTGTTCTGCCAACATTGGGTGAGAGGGACTGGACAGCTGCTGCCACACACCTCAGTAACACGTAACCACCATCAGCAATCCCAGCACCAGGTGCTTGCCCCCAGCTAACTGCTTCCAGCTCCACTAGGCTTGCACAAAGGCTCTTCCCCACAGCCCTTTCAATTGCTCCTGAGCTCTTCCTTTATGCACTTTTTGCTGCGTTTCATCCCCTCAATGACTATACAGAGGAATAATGAGTAAGAGCAGACTGTCCTCTCCTAGCTGATGCTCCAGACTTCCCTCAGCTGTCCAGAGACTGTATCACTCTCCACACCTCCTCTCAAGAAACGCACATCCTAGAGCTTTTCATTCACTAAACAATTTGTGTTATGGGTTTTTTGGGGGGCAAGAAAATGATTTTATGCACTACCTACACTATTCATAACAATAACATCCATTGGACATAAGAAATCAGTTTAAGAGTGCTGTCAGTTGAATGGCTCAGTTAGGGTAACCAGCAATTTTAGACTAAAGAGACAGTGTTCACAGAATAACTTCACAGCTATTCTTGAAGAATCCTTCCCTCACCAGCCTTATGAAAAAGGCACATCGTTGTCACTAAATACAAGTCTTGTCTCCTTGGTTGGTAGGTAGAAGAGAGGCATCAGTGCTGTCGCATATTGTTCAAGGCATGTATTTTATCAGTTTGTCTTTCCCTTAAGTAATATGACAGATAAAAAAGACAATGCAGATCTGGAAGACCTTCTGGAGTAATGTCAATTGAAGCTAAAGTCCAGCCCCATGATGCACTTCTGAGTCTCTACTCCAGAGATCTCCAGTGACGCTTTAGGATACCCACACTGGAACGCTGGGTCCCACGTGAGGTTGGTTGTTAGGTGTGGATGGGGACAGAAATCTGAACAAGGGAACATGTAACTGATCCAACTGGTCCGAGGCCAGGCAAATGCTTGTAAGTGCACAGGGACACTATTTCACATCCCTTGTGCTTATAATACATCATCTAGACACTATGACAACTCTGCCTCCAACTCCAAATACATCAGTAGAGCTACCCTAGCCTGCAGGAGTGCTGTGTGCTAGTAATCTCCATGACCTCCAGTTGAAACCGTTTAGCTGAACAGCACCAGCAGAGAACAAGTCTGCCCCAAAGAGTTGTCTCTGTCTTCACTACCACGAAGACTGTAAAGTCTTCTCTACCCTGTAAATAAGAGCTTGGTCCTTCCTTTCCCCATTCGGCTGAATACAGGTCACTTCACTTTCTGAAAATCTCGAGACAAGCAGATGCAACCTACTGCACTCATTTCACTCTGGCAGCAGGACAGTAGCTCATCTCATTGCCTGAGGACTCTGCCAGATGGCACCCGGCTATCATACCACTCACCACTCTGACTCCAGCCTGTCTATGCATGGCAGCAGAGCCAGGGAGCTGCTATGCCTGTTCAGCCTCTGGCTGTTACACCACCACACTGCAAAGGTTATTACCAGCAGAAGCAACTTGAAGCAGCTGTGAAGAGTTCAGCATTCAGTTTTCCAGCACCAGTTCAATAGAACAGGGGTGCAGCATTAGACAGACTTAAACCTTTCTCTTGCCTACCCAGATCTCCACTTAGTGACCCAGGACATCTCTAACTTAACCTTTGCCGTTGTCTAGGTTTCTCAGCATTTCATCTAAAATTGCCTACAAGGGTCTTCTAAATTTTATGGTGAATTTTTATTATTTAAATAAACATGTTGCTTTTGTTCAGAAAATATACAGCTCTGTATATATGCATTCTCAGGAATGGGTTAAAAACCAATCAGACCACACTATATGCAAATTTTTGAGAAGCACATGGAAGTGAAACTGTTGTCATGACATTATTTCCACCACTTAAATGGACACAAGACAGATAGGAAGGTTATGTTTCCCTGAGCTTTTTCATTCACTCTTTTATGAAGACCTCATGCCTCACTTGCTCTGGAAGGACTTACTGAAGCGACATGCCTATGTTCATTAACACACAAGCTTTTTAGAATAATGTGTAAACTCAAGCCTACAGAAACGAGCCTAGGTGGTGGGCTTCACATTCAGACTGATCACTTGTGAAAAATGGCGGTCACCATCTGGTAATTTTTTGGCGAGCAGAGGAGGAAAATAGTTTGAAATTCAACACAATTCACTTAACCTGAAAAAGATGGATACACAAAATAAAAGCAACACTAGTCAAATGCAGTGTAGAGGCCAAGATAGGATTTTACAGCACTTTTAAGAAGGACATAGTTTGAAAATCCTAAAAATGTGTCCAAAAAAGAGAGACACCAAAGTTTCCAGCATTTACAGGTTGATAAAACTGTTCCTGTCGCATGCAGGATCTATGAGCATGATTTGCTGTACTGCAGAACAAGTAAAGCTGCAGGATGTGAGATTTCATTACCAAAAAATAAGGTCAGGAATTGGCTGTGACTGAGACAGGTGAAAACAGATCTTCTACTGATAAAAGCTCAAGTGTACTCTGCATTCTACAGTCTAGACAGACCACACTGTTTTCTCATCAGTTCTTTCTGCTACACTGGAGCATTTACTTTTAAAGGAACTCTGCCCTGCTATCAAGCTGCAAAGCAATATAACAATGTATGCCACATCGCCCATTAGCAAGATGACGCATTGCGGAGTATACGACAGGAATCCTCAAGGAATACTTTGGGATTAGAAGTGAAATACTGTACAGATGGGATTGTTGGGGAAGGGAATTCCCTCTGCCCCATAAAGGGCTCAAAACATTTAGAGTTTTTACATCAATCGGCAAGATCAGGTCATTTCACTTGGTAAATATTTGAAGTACAGGGAGAAAGACATGACATACTTGAAAATGTGGAAAGATAGGACAGTTAAGAGATACAGATACTTGTGCTGCTCTTAAGTACCAAATATTCAGTAACTTTTAGGGAAGGTGAAGAGATATGCAAACATATAAGGACAGAGTTCTCATGCAAACTGTTGGAAGCTAAAGACCAGGCCTCATTTCTCTCCTCCATAATAACCTAAGATTGTCCCACCATTACTCTGTGGATACTCTCATTCTCTCACCCATCAGCAGTTAAACCTGAACTTGCCCACCTGCAGGTTGCTAGAGCTGTTGAGAAACACAACCCGTAAAGCCAATAAAGCTCCCAGACAAGTCCTGTGTTTATAGGAAGATACTGTGCTTTCCCATCATAGCCTATCTAGTCATTGTTGTCCTTAGTATCAAGAGATCGGGTATCTGGAGGATTTGCAAAAGGCACAGAGGGCAGCAATGTGCTAACTCCAGCTGAATGCCAAGGGGAGCTGGACCTGACTTGTAAACCCTCCACCTGACATAGGCCAGTGCAAGGTATTAGCACCATGGCACCAAGCTCATTGTTTAAGTATTCTACCAGTAGCTTCGTGTTTCCTTGTACATGATTGAGTCTAGCCACCATTTTCACACTTGGAATTGGATTTTGAAATGCCTGCACTGAACTCCTGTAGGAATCTGCCAGCCTCTTTCTCACTAAACACCTCTCTTCAGCTCCCTGCTGATCTAATACACTTTGTCAAAGTTTTGATGTCTCCTTTTGATTATAACAGAGCTAGCTGATTTATAACTGCTGAGTCCCAGAATAGGGTCAGAGTTTGCAAGGTCCCACCAAGTACACCCTTGATGCCTCACAGTGGGGTGACTACTGACTAGAATTTGCCTAGTGTTCAACAGATGCTACACACAATCTCCAGAGGCAATCTTTTTTCTGTGTACCACTATCCTTATTTTTTTGTGTCTCAACAGAAAACATGAACCTGTGTTACTGAAACTATTTTCCTCCCCTATATGGTAAAAAAATCAAACACCTCAATTCTTCCAATCTTTCCAAAGTCCTGCTTACTACACCATAGATGTCTTTGACTCTCTTTATTACACTTTCTTTTGTGGTTCTGCCATTTTCTTGAAATGTAACACATAACAATAGTCAGTCTTCCAAGATAAGGCTTTGTCTATGCTCTCAGAAGTGAAGAAATCCCTTCAGACATCTTCCAAGCTTTGCTGCCGCTGATACATCAGAAAATGACAACCTCTCTGTAAAAACATGAGCCTCTATATTCAGCTTCCGTTTCCATGCCAAAGCCACTGTTTTCAACTCAGCTTAGAGCCACAAAAGGCCAGTAGTAGTCATCACTGGGCAGATGACTACTAGGTTAGTGGTCTTTGCCCAGTTCCACATGGATTCCCCTACGCTCCATTGGCACAAAATGCAGGATGTTATTAAGTGGTCTGCTACCACACAGCATGAATTTGCTCCCACCTCCTAAACGCATAGGTGCAGACATTCAGGGCAAACAGGCTAAATGTTGTACCACCCACGTTTCCTGCAGGAAGCCTGCTCTTTCAAGACTAATAAAGAAAATCTCCTGCTGCCTCTGCCTACCTTTCCCAACCAGACTTTGGCAATCTCATTGGTTAACTGGTAACTTTGACAAACACTACACTAATTTAAATCACATGTCCATGCAAGCATTCACACATAATTTCTTTTTCTGCAGTATCTTTTGCACCAATCACTTCAAAATATTAAGCCTTTCAGGCTCTCTATGAAAAAGCATTAGCATTTCCTTGATCAGATGGAGAAACCACAGCTTAAAGAGAGGTTAAGTCAACCACCAAAAGACAGCGAGTTGATGACAGTTTTAGCCATCAGTATCCTTCATATACTAAGCACATTTGTGTGGAACCTGCAGAGGATGGACAACTGTATAATGCTTTTTCATCCATAGGTATGCACAAAATGCATTTTCTTCTTGATAATGAGAAGTAAACACCACATGGAAAGAACAGCGCTCGATATCAAATGCAGATACCTGATCACAAAGGAGAGCACTGTCCTTCCACGTAGCTGTCTGATGACACCTAGCCCCACAAAATACATGACTGTGCATATTCAAACAAGCAGGCTAGAGGCACATTTTTTTGGCAGAGTGTCCTTGCTAAGCCCTTTGGTTTGAACCTTACCTTTCCACAAGCCACCATGGACAGGGCAAGCTGGTACCAGAGGTGAAATTCATCAAATGCAAACTTCATGGCTCTCTCCAAGCACTGTGAAATAAATATGGGGAGAAAAATCAGACTTTTTTTTTTTTCTATGTATCTTTTGTCAAGACTGCTGCTTGGCTCAGTAATCAAATCAGGAGAAACAATCTGTTCTGGCCCAGCGCCCAGGTGATTTTTTTTTTTTTAATGTATGACATCATTTTCCTCTTCCAAATTAATGGGACTTGTTACCATGCACCATCACTTTAGATGACAGCCACTTTGTTCAAGTGCCTACATGTCAATTATTTTAATGTTTCAAACAATTCTGTTTACATTTCTGACCTATGTTCCTATAGGTCTGCAGCTGTTTCTACTAATTGCCAACTATTGTGCTTCATTTTCACCTTCCCCGACAATATACTGCAAAGAGGGGCTTTGCTTGCACTTTTCAAGCGGAAGGCTAGGTGAAACCATCAGGAGGTACCTCAGAAAGCATGACATACTGCCCTCTTCTGCCCAGTGTGATGCTGAGGAGGTCGTAGACTGCTGAAGCATCCCGGAGGCTGACAGCTCGGTCATCCTGCTGGTCTGGGGCTCGGCTGATCACTGCGTCCCGGTTTGCCTGGGCACAGACGCAAATGAAGCATCAGAACTCAAAAGAGAGAGCCAATTCCTCCATAGGAAGTTCCATCCATCATTCATAGCATTTTGTTTAAAATCTCAAGGTATTTTTTTAAGCTCATCTCAACATAAGGAAGGTGTTTCCATATCCACATGAAGTAAACTCAAGAAGATAGTTGTACATACAGAAGGAACTGCTAGGACTATCTCATCTGGATTTGCTTCACAGAAATAAAGGGTTAGGAAACAGACCTACCAGATTCCATTTCCTCGATAATTAGAAATTTGAGGCCATCCTTAAACCACATTCCGTATTACTTCAATTGCAACTGTGACAACTGCTTCCATGATTGATATTTTATCTTCTGGGTCAGCACTTGATTTCTTCCCAATAGCATGTGTTTTTGTTGTTCTTTTCTGCTACTCGCTTTTTACTTCTTAATTTGAGCAGGTTGCCCTAGTAATCAGATTGCCTGTCATCAATTTAATGCAATTAGAGGTCTGGGCAATGCATTACCAAGTAATTTTTTTTTTAAGAAATAAGTGGTACTTTTGCATAATCTATCAATGCATCCTTCAGCCTAGATAAAAAAGAAACATTACTTTTGACAGAAGATGATCAGTCTAGCAATTTGCGAGGATGTCTCAAAATACCATATGCTATAAACTTACATTTACCTCAAGCTCCCAGACTTTCTATTTTCTGAGCACAAAGACAGAGACTTCATCTCAGAGTAAACACAAAAGTCCCTCTGATTTCTGAATGCAGAGGACTTCACCCAGCCTGCCTAACCTCTGAAAGAGGCTGTGCTGGATGTCACTGAGTACTAGCACTGACCGATAGCACAGCTCCTCAGCTGAGAGGGGAGCAACATCAGACATTCAGGTCTAGACATCTAAAAGATTTGAAAAATTAAGAAGATTGCCAGCAGTTTCACCTGGGGCAAGGACAAACAAAACGTTCCCCCCCTGAAGCAGGAAGGTTATGAGATTTATTTTATAATACTTACTCCTATAACCTTACATCTATTCTGTTCTAATTGCAGGGAGATTTTTTTTTCCTAAAAAGGTTAAACATGGGAATTAAGTGTAATAAAAATTTCCAGAATATACAGCCCTTAAAGCCCACGCATATTTCGTTATGATTAAGCTGCAGCTGTTTCATCATGATATTATCTGTGTAATGCCCCAGTTCCAAGCACTCTTCATCACAGCCTCCAGCCGAGACAGCAAACACAATTACTGACAACTAACACAATCAGAACCGAGACCTAAATGGCGACTGCAGTTCAAGGTAAACTGACAGGTCCGACCTAAGTCTAGCGTTTGCACAAATAAACTTACAGCAACCCTTATAGCTACAAAAGTATTCTTCTTTATGTTAATGCAAAAGACATAATTTGTGATTTAAAAAAAAAAAAAGTTCAGAACAATATGTTGCACGAGACAACAAAACTAATTTTGAAGAGAAAATCCTGCAACCAGAGTACAGAAGCATAGCTTGTCTACCCTTACTAGCAGAACTAAACAAATAGGAATAAATAAAAACAAAAATAGATGTTTAAGCTCGATTTGGATTTAACCCAAGACTGCTCCTTTAAAAGGAAAAAAGGAATTAAAGGCACATATACAATAGTTCTGAGCTTTCTACTTCAAGGAGTTAAAGATAAAGCATACACAGAACGATCCTTATTGCCAAGTGAACCCTCCTACAGATATACAATAACATAAACAATTTTTTCTGCACCCATTATATTGCTATGACAATTGTTTGTAGAAAATAGCTACTGAGATAGCACACCCATGCTCTGTAATCTCGTCCTATCACCAGCCTCCCATTAATATCATCTAGTACCAAGCTATGATTTTTAAGTTGATGTATTAGCATAGATATCTAGAAAGTTAATCAGAACTGGTGAATGCCCATTAATGTCTGCTAGCAGATACTAGTACTAGAGGAAAGAACATGTTGAAATCCTGCAATAAGCAGAAATGAGATATATTACAAAGATGCAACATTCCAAAATTGCACTCATACTGAACATATCATACATATTGTACTTTACTTCAGCAGACAGCAGTTAAAAACAACATATGTATAGGCATGACTAATATTCTTCCCAAGCAGGTCATAAACCTGCTTCTTTTATTCAGGCTTTCAAATCTTAAAGCCATAGAAGGTCTCTGAAATCTATCACTGTACACTTGCATGCATAAAAGTTGCCACTGAGCAAATTCATTGTCGCATCTATCCCAACATATATTTTTAACACTGAAACTACTTCCAATTGCTAATTCCAGATGCTCAAATAAAAAATAAATAACCCCCCCAAGAAGTTCCTGCATTATCACAGAGATATTAAAAACAAAAATTAACTCAAACCCAAAAGGTGCAAACCTCGTAACAAACTGATTGAACAGCAATAAGAACATGGAATATATCTAACACAGTAACATAAATTAAAATGGCAAGGCTCAAGGTATCATTTACTACTGCAGTGTTATATACAGGAGGGCAGAGAAGGGAATGGGAATCACTATTTCTTGAAACTCACTCAGGGAAACTGGCATGTTTCTGCCAGTTTGATAGTCATTGGTAAATGCAAGTGCAAAATACTTGCAGAGTTGTTGCAGCACAGCATACACTGATTCTGTTGGATGGGGAAAATTTACTTACTAAAACGTATACGAAGAAAGAGATATTTCATTCTGCATTTCAGAAAGTGTAAATTCTACATCATTTACAGCAACACTTTTTCAATCCCTGTGTTTCTGACCACTAATTTTTGTGAGCACAAATGGGAAAAGGGTTATTTGTAGAACACAGAGCTCCAAATGGTGTATAATAACAGAAGCAGCAATTCCCAGTTTGTCCTACTGCATGACTTCCTTGTCCTCCACTATAAGCAGCAGTAAAACACAGCTACAAATACATTTTCAACAGCCCCGGCATGACACTTCCCTTTAAGCTGTTCCCACTGTCACTCAGACATGCCTCAGCACACAAGCAGGATAGAGAGAGATGGTGAGTCACACCATTAGAAGAAGAGAACCTCTGTTCAAGGCTGTTGTGTGAGATGGAGAAGGTCACTAATGTTCCCTACACGAGCATCGCCATCAGGAGTTAGCGTAACTTGCACTATACAGAGCAAAAATATGCAGTCAATGCCCCTTTATTTGAGATAACTCCTAGGTAATGGAGTAACCCTGAGATGCATCACATTTGCATATTTTGGGATGCATTAAACACAATAAGCTGTGCATGCAGGTCACTCAGACATGACACAAATCCTATCTGGGGAGGTAAGGGACATCCTGTAATCAGTACAGACAAAGGATAATGAGCATCTTCAGCCCTCCCTTTCCACAGCCCAGGCACACAGCCTGTAGGCCACGAGCATCCTAAAGGCTCCAGCGCAGGCTGGTACTCCTGAGCTGACCCAGCACTCAGCCATTATGATGTCTCTGAACCACTCTTGAAGCCCAACTCAGTTGTTAAGCGGGCCAGGCGCAGAACCAACTGGGGTTCAGCAGGGAGTTTTAGGTCTGGCTCCAAACTGCAGCAATCCAACAATACGGGACTCTCAGACCCACGCTGGCTCTGACTGCAGGGAGGAGATCTGCCTTTCCAGGGATCTGCAATTTAACAGCCCTGCTGAGCTACAGACAGTCTGTACTTTCCTATCCACATATATAACATACTTAACTGCAAACTAGATAAGCCACCTATCCACGAAGGACTTGCTGTATATCAATGACCTTAATTGCAGCTAATTTATGGCATGTTTATTACATGTAGAAGGGAAAAAAACCACAGCAAATCCAAACGGCCATTACTTCAGCAGTTATTACGCGTGCAGTTACGCTGAAGAAAATTCAATTTTACCACAGTACAAAGATATGCTTCTTAATAAAACGTCAAGCAATCACATGAATTACAATAGAGCATATTCCATGTAGCGGCCCCTTCTCACAGCAATTAGCTATGAAGTATCCTTTAATTGCTCACTTTGAAACATGTCTCCCTCTGCTTTTTTTTTTCCCCAAGAAGAAAAAGAAAGCAATTAAAATCTTTAATGAGTGCCTGCTGCCTGCCCCCTAATTCATGGGCATTCTAATGTTCAACTCGTGTCTTTTCATAATAGACATAATTGCCAGATCCACTGCAACCCATCTATACAGAACAGCAGCATGTTTTACACAGTGTACTGTAATAATGTAATTGGTGTGATTCAATACTAGCATTAAGAGAGAAAAACAAATGCTATGTGTGCAAGATTGACAACAAGCCTTTGAAATCATGCAATTGATGCCTCTACTGCTAAGAGCTGGGAAATATTTGCCTGTACTACCAACAAAACGATTTAATTCTTTGCAATGGCAATGACACATTCGCATGGAAGAGGCTATGGATTTTTCACCTAAGTTATTGATCTCTACACAGCACTTGAAGGTTCCGCTCCCTAACATATACAAAGAAAATATTCAGGGTAAGGTTGCTGTGAAAATGGGAAGCAGGTAGACCAGGGAGGAAATGTCATACTCTAAGCCAGTCCCCAAATTCTTCTAACAGAGATATCACAACTCGCTCCACTTCAGACTAGAAGCACAGTGAATGAAAATGTACGGCCTTGTGAATTGTGTGGCATCTATCTCATTTCTGGTAAGCAACAGATCACAAGTTACTGGTGCCCCATTCCGATGTCTCATTGTTACTGATTATCAAATATGACCTTATAGATATATCTTATCTCTCACTAGATGTATTTTAATGTCTTGTACTCTAGCGGAACTAATTCTGGAAACATCACTGAAAGCAAGACAGACACACTTCTCCAGCTACAATAGTCCAACAACTCTACACAAAAGGAGGAGAGCGAGAGAAAGTAATGAAGTTTGTTTATGGATACTGTTTATGGATACTTTATACCAAGTCATATATTTGCTACCAATAATCTGCATTTAGAAAGCTGTATTCCAAGAATTTGTATCCTCCTTGCAAATTTGGAAACAAGACTTCTTACTGCGAGGTTGTAGAAAAAACCTCTCCTATCCTATCCCCAGCAACTCCCATTGCAACTAGTTATTCAAGAGGCATTTAACGGAGGTGGTGTATTTCCCACAGAAACATCCTGCAGTCCATGTTTGCAGGTACCAAACACATAGGTTTGACTTGCAGACCAATTGATTTGGTAGAAACCAGCAGAGCAGGCAATTCTGTCCCCAGTTGTCTCTTTCAGCTGCTACAGTCTGGTAGCCCTCAAGAAAATACTCATGATGGTCATCCAGATGTTGTTTCATCACTGGGCTTAATGTCATTCAGAAAAAAAAATAAAGAAAAAAAATCCTACAAAGGCACCAACAGATTCTCCTCCTTTGCCAACTCATCTGTTGGACAGCATTATTTTATAACGCTAGGAACTGTAGAGCTAACAGGCTTTAATTATTTTTGTGCTTAAAAATATATGGGCTTAACCTTATTCTGTTAAAGGCATGCTCACAGCCATGAGTTTGCTCTCACCAGTAAAAAGAACAGAACAAGTCCCAGTATCTTACTTCCCCCCCCGCCCCTCACCATCTGTTCTGTGCTCTCAGGCTCTCCAAGGTCAAATCGCCTTTAGGGATTCAAATCAGAGATAAGATGGATATGACATTTCTAATCTTTGTTACACAGGCACAGAATTTATTAGTTTTGGATACGAAGAGCTTCATTTCCAGTATGAGTGGTGAACACAGAGCCAAAAAAAATAATCCCTGTTACCTGGTATGCTTGGTAGACCGCATCAGCCAGAATCCCCAGCAGTAAGAGCCAGCGCTGCCAGGGCTGAATAAAGGGATTTTAGACTGTACATTGGACCTCAGATTCAAGAAGGGAAGGTTTCTAAGTTCAAACAAAAAACTTTTTTTTTTGGTCTTTTTTACCTCAAAAGTAAACACTAGAAGTAATAGAAAGTGTTCCATTCCTGGCTCTGAGAAACTTCTGGGTAACTTTAAGGGCAGTGCAGTCAACTCAGAATACTCCTGAGAATGGTTATTAAAATAAATAAAAGTGCAGATAAGGGTTAGTCCTGCCAAACGTCCCCTGCCTACACCATGCAGTACAAAGCACCGGAGTCCCTGATGGCAGAACCGGTGCTATTCCCACTGGTAGTACGATGTAGAGAAATAGCACTGCAGCAAGTCACGACATCACCACAGTTCCTCTCACAAACACAGTGCCACTGTTTTTTATTAACCCATCAAAAATGCAGTAAGAAAGAGGACTAGTGGTTTAAAAATAGGCCAAGTTCATTTTTTCCAACATGTGATATGAACACATCATTCTACCACAGCATGAGCTTGTAAAGCCTGTCACCAGCTCACCTTCTCCTTGGTCTGAAGGAGAGCATTTTCCTCTGCACAAACACAACCCATGCATACTCTAACTCAGGCTATGCATAAGAAATGAGAATTTAGCCAGGAGGCCACAAAAATCCCTAAAGACAGCCCCGACTGTGGTAATCTTCAGGCTGCCTGATTTGTTTCACTAGATTCCTGCAAGAGAACTCCACAGCCAACCACCCTAAGTAACAGCTGGCACAGAGGAGAAGCACTTGCCGAACTCAACAACCAAGATGCCTTTCGTTGTTTACTAGGATGCCTCAGCTTATGAAAATTGGTTCCCATCTTCAATGGGACAAATTAAACAGGAGGCAACTCAGGAGAATGCCAAGAGGAAACTGGCCCCAAACATCCACTATAAATGTTAATATACCCACAGAAGCATCTTCAAAACTCTGGAAGTGGCTACCATGTTATTTGGCCATCTGAAAGACTTCCGCATGCTTAGGCTGAGGTAGAGTGAACAAAACACTGAAAGAACCCGTAATTACCCTTTAAAAGAAGATACTCTCATTTCATCCCTCCCACTAGAATATGCAAAGTGGCTCCCTTCCAATGCAAGGTAAAGAGGTAAGAAGAAAAGCCGTGGCAGCATCAAAAGCCAGAACATAGCACCACTAAGAGCCCAAGAAGGCCTACTGGAATGTGGGGTCTGGCTCACAACACCTTAAAGGTGACTTCTTTTCTCCCTTTCCTGCTTACAGGAACAGTTCTTGCAACTCCTGTAACATCTTCTGAGAAGTCACATAGATCCTGGTGAAGATGTTAGGAAGGCAACTTAGGAAGGCAAGACAAATGGAAACATAAGTTTATTTCCGCAGCAAAATACCTTGCACTGACCTACTGCCTCCCTGTACGGCTTGGGGTTGGGGGGAAAGGTGTTCCAGATATATACTTCTCGAAAAAGCTACTGTATTTCATTTTCATCAAATCTATCACATATTTACTTTGAAGTTCTCTGATGATTTATACTCCTCCTCAGTACATCTTTGCCGTGTGTCCCCTCCACATGCGGATAATTCTTCTGGCCCTTCTCCCCGCAGTTTTGTTCCACCCTCCCCTGCCCCCAAGCTCATTTTGGAGTGGCAAAAATCAGAATAGGCATAAGGAGCAGCTGTTTGGCTTTACAGCCCTGCAAAAGAGGTATAATGGTATGGTTGCTTTTTTGCCTCTTTAAAAATGTGACAGGAAAAGCACCTTTCTGGTGAGTTTTGCTCTGGCAGAGCAATCAAAGTGTCAGAGAAGCTGGAGAGCTCCCAGCAAGCCAACCTAATTATATACCTCTGTTTCATTTTAAGGGGGTCATAACTGTAAATACTGAAAGAATGCCCGATCGAGCCAAAATCCAGGAACACCAACTATGTTGTTTACTGGCCTACAGAAACATATCATTATTACTTGCCACTGACATGCTCTCCAGGAAGGAAAATACATTTTATTCAGTTATTAATGTTATGTCATTAGGGAGACCTCAACTGGAAATCTGCTTCTTGTTAACCCATTTTCCACAAGCTTCAGCAAGTTTTAAAAAACAAAACAAAGAACTTCAAACAAACAACAAACTTGTACATGAGAAAACTCACTAGTCTACAACTAAACTGTCATGGAAAAGATGTCTCGTGTCATAAGTGAAATAAAATTTCCTCTTCTTAGTATCAGAACAGTAAAACTGCAGGAAAGTATTTATGGATTGCAAACATATGTAAGAATCGGATTGCTCCCTCTGTTCCTTCATGTAGGAAGCAGATTCCTGCAGTTCCTAAGTGTATTTCTATGCACAGCTATATTTCTACACACTTGTCCTGTATTTTTGTTAAAGCAAATTCATGGCAAGCCTATTGCTAATGCAAGAGGAAGGCTCAGATGTCCTAGTTCCCCAAAAATGGAGACAGTTACGGTTTCTGCAGCGCTCTACTACAGGATCTTCGTTTATTTAAGTACTTCATATGCAGCAAATCAAAATGCCTTGCATCTACCTTGCACCCTATATACACAAGATAGTGCTTAAGCAACCACAAGTTTACTTATTTAACCTTCAGGTCAGCACAGCAGTTTCATTCCTATCAATAGCGTTTTCCACACTGCTTCATCCATAACTTAGTTTGCCATTTTCCACTAGAGCCTAAATGTCTCACCTCTCATTTGGTGCCAGATGCAACATCTATCAAATGTATTTACTAGTGGTCTTTAGAGAAAGCACCTGCTTCTGCTCACTGAAAACTATTGGAAAGAATGATACCTTGAATTTTAATTGCTCAAATGCTTGATAAAATAGGGATAACTTTCATTCCCCTCCTCAAGACAAGATTAGAGTTCAAAGTCTCACAAGGCGTTTCACACTGCAAACCCAATTCCAGAAAAGGCTGCAGCAGCCCGTGCTGTTGCTGCTCCAGACCCCCGATACTCCTCCTGCTTGCATCAGACCTGACGAGCCACACAGACACGAGTTCTTCTGATTTTAATAGAAGTGTATGTGGTGTTCTACAAGCCCTGACTCCTAGAGTCTCCACTTCTACTTACAAAAAAACCCTTCTAACTGCAGAAAAGCCCTTGGAAACACAAAGCAGATGTACTGTAGAGGCTTAATCTAGAAAGCACTAAAAAGCACAAAGTATAGTAACACTCAGTGTACATGATTTTTAAGCCAATGTAATATTTTGGGGTGGTTCTGCTTCTTCAGTTTTCCCCCAAGCTTTAAAAGCAAACAACATTACATTGCCATGGTCTGAAGAATTCTGAAGAAAAGGGGAAGGACCCAAGTCAGAAGTACCAAAGGAAACAAAACCCAAACCAAACCAAAACTTCCGCAGTATCTCTTTTCAACTTGTCTGAAAGTTGTTCAGAGTTCCTAAAAAGGTCATTGATGCTCCTAGGTTTTCAAATCTCACTTTGAGTTGCAAGTGACCACACAATACTTAAAGCAAAGTAACTTTCCTTATATATTTTCAGAAAACATGCCTTACACATTTTCTATACATTTGCATCTTCTCAGAACATGAAAATGATCAAAGGTTACCATGCAGTTTTCTGCGCAGTTGCTTTTCTCCACATTTTTATCTCCCTCTCCTAAGGAATTTTTTTAAGGAACTGATGGAAATAAAAGGATTCTAATTACTTCACTGTAGTTCATTACGGATGTTTCTGCGTGTGACAAAACTCCCTGTATCATCAGCATCAGAAACTGGTAAAGATCACTCAGGACTGAAAAGAGTCTGTAGGCATAATATTTTAGCTAAGGAACGTAAGCAGGATAGTGTATCCTGCAAATGCCAAACTGCAGGTACAAGCATCAACCCTGGTTTTAGGAAAGGTTCCTCTCCTCTCCTCCTCAATCCAGAAATCCACAGAGATGTTTTGAATGGAAACATCTATCTATTGACAACATATCTGGATGTCAGAACCTGCATGCAGCTATGGTGAATTCAGTCACTTCCTCTTCCACTCCCCAAAACACGTCATTGACGTTATATTTAATCGAAGTGGTGTCGCTAATAATAGAATAAATAGCAACTCTTGTTCAGCAACCGACTCCTTGCTTCTGTTTGCCTACGGAAGATTCTGTAAACAAAATCAACCGGATGACTTGACGTGGAAACGCTAGATATTCCTTTGTGCTATTAGTATTACAAACTCATTTTTGGCTTACCATGGATTCACTGATTAAGAGGAGAAGAAGAGCCTCTTCTACGTTGTCTTGAGGGCAGTATGCACTGAAAGACAGAACATATTTTTCTGAGGAAGGTCAAGAGTTATCCTGTCAGCCTCTTTCTCATTTCACAAGAGGAGCAGTAACTTGAAACATTTCATGCATAATTCATTTGCTAGGCAATACCTTCTTTTGCAGGTTCACACAATTAAAAGCTCTGCAATATATCCCAGATGAGCTATACTGAACCATAAATAGCTTATTTCCATTTCGTAGCAAAGACAGCTATTTGGTTCGATTTTCTTCCTTTCTCAGAATAAAATAAATAAATCAAACACTCAAGGTTTAATGTTTTATTTTTCCAGCAGGCTTTCTGATAGGATGTTAAAGACAAGCACAAAAAACTACTACATGAATCAGTGACATAATTAGCAGTACCAAAGAGTGTTCAAACACACTCCTTCATCCTGCCAATAAATTGAAATAATAATAAAAAATGCTTACTTCTCTTCTGTGTACAGCTCCGGCCTCCGACAAAGACGATTGCTAACATAAGACTGATCTTCCTTGTTCATGAACTCAGGAAGCGGATCAGATAAAGGGCTCCAGTAACAGTCTTCACTGAGGGAATGGAGAAGTATTTGGGCTAGTTGTTTGGCTGCAGTCTAGAGATCAGCAAACAGTTCAGAAAAAGACATATCAGTGAAGCCTTGTCCAACAGAAAAGATTCACCCCTCCCCACATTCCACCTTGGGAAGGAGAAGTACTAACAACAGGACAAGTACCACTTTTCAGAAAGCTAGAGTAGCTAAAACAGCTGCTAAAGAGGTCTATAGCAGTGGCCATTTCTTTTCCCCTCTGAAAAGGCCGCATTCTGCATTTACATGGATTTGTTGCAATGCTGTAGGAAAAAAAAAGTATCCAAAA
>WEIS01024553.1:0-15095 GCA_013389965.1 Todus mexicanus | reverse complement strand
TCTACTCTATATAATGCACCAATTTATACAAATAAAAAAATGAATACATAATAAAAAATTGTTTCCTTTCAAGTTCATTGAAAAAAGGTCAGAATACGCACATTTCTGTAATGGTTTCTGGAAGGTTTGTTGGAATCTCAGTAAGGCCTTTCCCACGACAGTCCACAATGTTGTTACTACAGGTGCATGCAGTAGGGCAGTGCAAGACACTGCAGGACGGAGCCATGAAGGATTGGTGACCTGCAAAGGAAAAGATTTTCTCCTAAAATTACACAATACTGGACAGCAGGAGTCCAGTTTACCTCAACAGTAAACCATCATATTTTACACTTCCTTGAAAAATTTAAGGTAGAACTTCTAAAATAAATATTGTAGCCTATCAATACTTCTGAATTGCATTAAATTTAACACCCAGCAACATGTTGACACAATACTGAGATGAAAGACAAATGCTGAACTACTGCGATAATATTACACATTTTTTTCCAATTTCTTTAGCAACTCTCATGCAAAATCATCTTGATAAATAAGACTACGTGTCATCAATTTTTCAGGTATATTTTATTTATTCTGTGGTTTAAAAAACTAATTACTGATTTATTTAGTTTTCAGAATTTTGTGTAGTATTACAAATGCATGTCAACAGAAGTAAATGAACTTTGCTACAAAAACTGAAGGTGTTCAGCTAGTTATGTCCTGCTCTGAAAACACGATTTGAATATAGACCTTCAATTATATATCGCTTGTAGACAATTTTGGAGCTATGACTTTTCATTCAGTCATTCAAAAATAAAGAAAAGCTTTGACTTCATGGCTCATACTCTCACTCTCCGTGTTAGCTTAGCAGACTTCACCCTTTCACAATCTACTGTTGCGGCTAATGTACACTTCTCCCCCTCCCAACCTCCCCACACTCTTGTGCTATATGAGAAACTTGGCATTTATAATTTCACTTAGACATAATCACTTAGGTATGTGTTAGAAAGGACACAACTTACTATATTTTCCTGCAAATGGATTGCATGTTTTATAACATATTAATGCACTCATTTTTGTATTGATTTAATGATGCAGAATTGCTGTTTTGTAATGATACAGAAAGGCACAGAGGGTGAGAAAGGCATGAAGCTCTCTTTCCTTTTATTCCTTTATTAAAGTAAAAAAAGCTGGAGATTGTTTTGAAATTCTCAAGGAAAAAACCCTTCTTGACTATGAAACCACAGCTTAATCTAAGATCTCTCTCAGTATAATGTCATATTTTAACACAGGAAAGGTGCGCTGATAATGTAGGCTGCAGCCAGTTTCTACTTAAAACTTCAGCTAACAACTGCTCAAGTTTTAAATTATTGCAAAGGTTTGTCTTTTGAGATAATAATTTATAATGTAATAATTTGCTTTCACATTTATGTACGTGTTACAAAAGCACAAACAGCTGCTGAAAGTAGTACCACATGCTACTCATTTTACACTTAACAGGTAGGAAATATTTCATCTGCCTTTATGAAACAGAAATACAGTGATCCAGGGAGAAAATATGATTATTCTCCTTCCTCAAAATCAGCATTACAATGATGAAGTTATAAAACTGTTCCTGACACAGGTTCTGCAGCCATACCATTTACAAATAAGATATATGAAGTGATCTTGTTAGAAGCCCTCCTAAGTGTACATAAAGGCAGAATTAATGGTAAGAATATTGGTAGCATTTGCCATGGAAAGATGGCAATGCCTTATACTTTGACATCAGAATCTGTTTAATAGGGACAAAACATTGTGCTCTCTACAAAATTCTTTTACAAGTATAGATCTAGCAAATTTTGGCATATTTGGCAATATGCTTCTGGGTGTCTCCAGAAAATCAACCAGTAGAAACAACCCTGCCATATCACTGAAAAGATAGGCAGCTATATTCCTGCCAGTTTTTAATGTTTTTGAGGAAACCTGAAATAGTAAATAAATTATACAGAAAATTTTTAATCTGACTTTAAAAATATTTAAATAAGAAAGATAAACTTGCCTTCTTCCTGATCTAGAAGATATGAGTAAAGGAAAAAAAAATTGAATAGAGAAAATGTGATTAGTAATGAACTGTTAGTCACTTTGTTATTTCACATCAGAAAATAACCTGATGCACTAAAGCATACCAGTAACATTCAGAAAGTTACTTAGGGATTCAGAAAATTATTTAAGCTGCAGAAAATATCAACATGGAAAGGAAATCAGCTGTAAAGTTAAGAAAATAATAATTCCTTAATAAAGGACTAATGCTCTTGGTCAGTGCACTTTTTATTTAATTTCCCGCATTTCTCCCCCAAAATAGCACTTTTAGAAGGCCATATAATTTACGAGAACTCAGAATTTACATAAAATTGGTAAGGACAGAAGCACTCCCACAAAAGATGTAAATAACAATAAAAATCTATTGGGAGGTGTATTTCAAAACAGGACATGGTGAGTGAATCTGTTTCCCTTACCGCTGCAGACAAACTCCCGCTTCTGGACCTCAGCTACGTTGTGTCCCCGGAGGTGGGATGGCCCCATGCACTGGGTGTAGAGGCCAACCCGTGGCCGCTGCCGCAGCCAGTCGGACAGCCAGGCCAGGTGGCAATCACAATAGAGGTTGTTGGAGTGAAGGCGACTGCATGGAAAGAAATACGTCAATACTTTTAGGTTAAGAACAAGCAGAAAAGCAACCAACTTGCCCAGCCCCCTCCTCCAGGAAGCAACTATGCTAATTTATTAATAAAAACTGTAAATGAGGAATCAATTTTTCACATCTTTCATTGCAAGTCTGAGTGTTAAATGCTAATAAATAAAACTACACAAGCAGCAAAATCACTTTTTATTTGTGGTCTAATTAATTGGAAGAAAAGAGAAGATTTCCTAATAAAGAAACCTATCTGTAGTTTCTTTTCTCTTGTCTAAAAGAAATAAATAAATATACAAGAGTTTGAAAACTGCCGTGGGACTCTTTAGCCCAAATCTGTACAAATAGTGAATAAGATAAAAATGTCTCAAGTAAATTGCCCTAGAGTAATAATATACTGTCAGAAAAGAAGAGTTAATAGAAGATTTGGTTTCCAATTAGATATATCTGTAAGTCTGGCCATTATTAGTCTCTGTAGAAACAGCCTGCAAAATCCCTTTAACAGGTCATATTCATTTTCTGTTGAACAAGACAAGTAATAACTCAATATAAAACACCTTCTTTCACATCCCTTTTCTGATTTCCTCTTTTTGTTTAATCACAGAAAGGGGGATTAGCTACTTTCGGCTTCTAGGGACCTGTGTTCTAAGCAATGACTGAAATTAAAAGACCAAATGGCAGCAAGCAATGGAATTAAGTAAGCTGCCTTTCCATTGGCAAGGTTTGACACAAGACCGTGGCTCCTTGCCAAGTGGCAAAAAGCACTTTGCCATTGATAAAATACCAGACAAATGCATTCACTAAATTAAGTAAATGACTTTCCTCTGGCTCTTACATTTTCTCAAACTACAGAAAAGGATGTCCACAGCTATAAATCAAATCCTTACGCAGAATCATCCATAACAGAGTGATGCCATTTTGGTCCTTTTTAGCTGATGTGCTCAATCCTAACTAAATAACCGGAAAGGAAGTGCAAGTAAATCATAATTTAGACAAGGGGTCTAATTAATCCATTAAAAAACGTAAATCTGCAAAGGAACAGGAAATGTATAACCAGCAAAACTAAAAGATTGACTAACTCACTTTTTTTTTTTTTTTTCACCATAAATGACTAGAAATTAAAGGCAATGTATTTGCCTGTCCTAATTTTTGGGTGAGTGCTTTGCAAATATAGCTTGCAATACAGCACACACATTCAGTACAATCTGTGGCCAGTTGTAGGCAAGAACACCATTGCAAATCAGAACTAATGCTGCTGAAATCAATATGGTTACATAAGCATATTCTAACTGCAAACAGGATGTTACAGCTATAATCTAGGACTCTCTATGTCTGTTTTCTTGTTTCTAAAATAAAATTTTAAAAGATGAAATATCCCACCAAAAACATGTAAATGTTGCTAATTTGATCCACTGTAATTTGTGGTTCAGAATATAAACAGTATTTGAAGGTTTGAAAAAGATACAGACATTCATGTTTTCAAGTCTCAAACCTGAAAGAATGGAATGAAATTCTATTCTCAAAATATAACTGAGGCCACCAAAAGCCCATTGTCAGCACTATTAAAGTACCATTCTGTTTGTCCAAGCAAGAGTAGTTACAATTCTGTTATGAAATCTACAGAACTATTCAACTGTGTTAAGTTCCTTCACTCACGAATGTTAACTCGAGTAAATAATCCTACTGATTTCAAAATGGTTGTGCAACCCAACATACATAAAAGAAAGCAGACAAGCTCTTTGTAAAGTTCTTTAACAGTAAGAACTGCTCTTGAACTAGAAACATCCCACTCATTTGTGATTCCCACTTCACTGGAAAATTTGTTTGAAGGGAGTCTCAGGACTAAACCTTGATATATTCTCTATAGAATTAACAGGTCATGTTCACATGAGTTTTACTACTCAACACAACATACATTTATTGTTAGTTCAGCATAAAAATACAAAAGAAATAACCCCAAACTGTATCACTTGCATATACACTCTTTTCACTGTGTTTTGTTTTAGACATCTGAAGTGTTCTTCTGTGAGTTATAACATCTAAAAATGGGGACCCTTATTGTAAATGCTGACACTACTTTAATTATAATAGCACTACCAGATGATGCTATAATTTTATGTTACAAAGAATGTTGGAGAGCCAGTTTAGTTTAATTAGGTCTGCTAGCAGTACAGTAATAAAAGCATAAAGATTTCCCATTTATCACATCTGACAGCCAATCAAAGATTCTTCCACATTCCTAAATGAAACGTGACCCATTCAATAGCTCAAAGTAAAACAAATTTTTGACTTTCAAAAAACATCAATTTCTTTCTCTATACAGCTGCAGCATATAAAAGAGAATTCCCACTGCCCTCATCTTTTTTGTTAGAAGGTGAAGCTTTTCTATGACTGAATACAGCACTATGGAAAACCCAGTTGGGAAAAGCCCGTGAAACCACTTTCATAGACTTCTTCATCCCACATCCTAAAAAATGTGATGGAAAAGGATGCAATTGCTGCTTTATCTCCTGAGCTTCAAGTGTCAGCTTTGGGGTCACTTGTTAGTTTTGCCTTTCAGAATTAGCTGCCATACATGTACAGAGAGACTTCACTTGTCAACCTCATGATATCTCTATATTTTTTTAGCTGAGCTTATAATTTCTTTGTCTATATACATATTTTTACATCACTGACAAAACATAGAGGTAAAAATTATATACTGGACTGATAAAAATGGCAGCCCATTTCAGTAGGACTACCTACTTACAATGTTCTGAGTTTTGGCATATGGTTGAAACTTGCCACAGACAGTCGAGTGATGTTGTTATTGTTGAGAGTGCTGCAAAGTTAAGAAGAAGCATATAAACATGTTACAGTCATGTCACACTTACTACAGTTTTAAAGAAGGCACAACTAACGAAGACGATGGCATACTGTTTTTAGAGATGGGTATCAGGAAAATAACCATGCTCTTACATATACTTTTTTCCTCTGTTCAATTCCTGATAAAACATTATGGTTTCACCATTCCATTAATTATCCGTATTAATTTGAGGTCCCAGTAACCTATGACTCACTCAAATGGTGTTTCTATCAGTGTTAAGAACATCTATGGCATTCAAGCTAAGCTTGTCATCCTCATGTAAAAATGAGTTCTTGGAGAAAATGCCGTGATATAAGGCTCTGCTTTCTCTTTCTAGCTTCTGAGAGTCCCTATTTTATGACAGAGGATAAAAGTACAAGATCTGCCTGGTTTTTTGAGAGTTTTATGGAAAGATTAACTCTGTGCTGCAATTATATTTTATATTGAAAAGAGTTGTTATAGATGATCCAGAGCTGCATGAACAATAGGGGAACGAACAATACTTCTCCTATTCAATGGAAAGACTCAGGAATTGCAATAACTCTAGCAAACTAATAATTTAAACTTTAGACAAGGTGCCTGGAACATGACATAGGAACAAGGAACAAATCTGCTAGCTAGCACAGACCCATTATACTCAGTAAGTGGAGTTAGTTTTTAAAGGTAATGAAACTTTAAGCACAATCCTGTAGTTAAATATTATCTTTAGGCTGCAAATAAAATGCAAACTAGTTTGACTCCAGAACAAGGAGGTAAGCATTCGAACTTGCAGTTTTGATTTAGAGATTACTCATTTCAGCAGAATGGAGAATGCGCTCTGGGATTTTAAACACATATCTATGGCACCAATAAATAACAATTCTCAGTGACCAAACCTTTTTTTTTTTTCCTTTTGAAACAAAAAGTGGTTTACTTTTTCCTTTCTTAAGTACTCTCTGATCCTGAAACACAGAAAGGTAAATTCACAGCACCCTGAACAGGATCAGGCTATACAATTCTGCATTAATCAAGCAATTAATTACCAGTGCAACATGCTGTATTTTACCTTTGTGTGCTTACTCACTTCACATCCTAAGTGTTTTTCTTCACTGTGTATAAAGGATCTCCTCTGTGTGTTCTTAGAGTTACATAAACAAAGAGGAGAATAATCAAAAGAAGAAGAAAAAGGGAGAATCATGGCCTTTTCCAAAAGCGAACAAAAATGAAAACAAAAATTGACAAAGTGAGTATATCCACAAAAGGTATTTTAATGAGTAAGTGACAATCAGTAAATCTTGGCAGGATTTTTTTACAATGTCCTTATGGTAAATGACAGCTCCCATAGTTCTTCTTGCATAACTTCTTACAAGGTTATAAAATCATATCTTTTCAGTGAAGGGCATGGAAATCAGTACACATTTCCATAGCCGTTAGATGTTTAAAGTAGGTGTTACTTTCCATTTCAGATGCTTGATATTTGCCTTACTGTTTTGTATACATGAGCTTTTCATTTTTGCACAGGTACAGAAAAGTATCAGGAGTAGATGTAAGGGATAAATAAGGAATTAAATAATTTTCATTACAGAGATGTAATTAAAACCAAAGTTGACTCAAACCTTAACGTTACATACCAAAAGTTACACTATTGCAAAAAAGTGTGCTGATTGAAAGACATTTATTTTACTTCTTAGACACTTAAACTTTTTTCATATAACAGTACTAAATATATTTGCTATAGTCTGCTTCTCCAGTACAGCAGATTTTAAAAAAAGAAAAGAAAAAAAAAGAAAGAAAAAGAAACAGACAAAAAGGAAAAATTCACATGGTGGATTATCCTATAATTGCTTTCATCTTTCAGAATTGTCCAGATTTCAGGATGATTTTATAACTTTAAAATTATCAGACTTTAAGATTCTGCGATTATTTAACCAATATAGAAGACCTATTTCTTTGGTAAACATTTTAAACTGTCACTAAATACGGTTACAACTGTTAATAGCTTTATCATATACTTGTAGTTTGAAGTAATATATGCATTCTATTTTAGATAGAATAATTAACTCCAAATGAAAACAAAATATGTAGTCTTATTTGCTATTCGGGGCATATACAGTATGATATAAACTACATATATTACATTCTTTGGGAAGGAAGCTGAATTAGACACAAAATCTTCAGTGATGTTTGAAATATCTACTTCATTATTTATAAAAACTTAATCTTTATATCAGTGCTTATCACATAATTCAAGATAGCGAACATTTATTTGTAAATTTGAACAATGCTAATATTCTATGTATATTCATTCACAAAATTATAACTGCCTACTTTTTCAGCAGACTATTATTTTAACTTTTTTTTTCTTTTCTGCATTCATTAAAATTAATGTGAAATTTTTACCACTGGCCTCAGGTGGCAAGGATGACCTTTTTAGAACATTAAAAATGGCAAGCATTTAAAAACACAGAAATTATTTGTGGTTTGTTTGTGTAGTTTGGGGTTTTTTCTGTTTGTTTGTTTTGGTTTTAATATTCATTTAACACTTGGAAAGAAAGGCTTGTATTAAAAAAGTACACCTAATAACCAGATAAAGCCATCACTGGAAAAGTTATTCTCTCACATTTTTGTCTTTGGAATTCATATATATCTCAGAACATCAGGTTTACTCGCAAACAACCAAAAATTCATCAACTTCACAATTAGATGTAATCTTGAACCTACAGTACATTTTACGTGGTTTTGTACCAAAAAGTTAACAATAGGCTTGCTATTCTATGATTACAAAGTAAAAAACAAAAACAAAAACAAAACCACCCAAACAAACCACCTAATTTAGCTGTCAGATTCATTCACTCAGAAGTAAGACCAACTATTGCTTAATAATAAAAAAATTTACCATGAGCAGCTCATATATTCTTTACTTTCTTGGACATACAGATACTATCTATTACCAGAGAAGCTTTACTTCAGAATCTTAAAAAAAAATAAACTCAACACAACAAAAAATCCCTCCCTCACCCCCCTGAAGTTGTGATTAACCAAGTGTGATTCAAACTAACATGAAGTAACTCACTGATACACAAAAGTCTTTCAATTCTGTTAATGTAGAAAGCTCAGAAAAAAAAAAAATGTTTTGAGTGACAGAGCAAATATTTCAGGAATCTGTCCTGTGCCTTAGACTCTGGGAACTGAGACAGTTTGCTAATTACAGTAACTATTTTCAGGTCAGGGGTCACTGATAATAATTTTGGTACCTTTAACCTCAGTGATGGCCACTTTAAGACAGTGAGAAAAAGTAGGCAAAAGAGTATTGCAATACTAACCTTTGGTGACATAAAAAAGATTTTTTTTCATGTATATATAGTATACAAAAAATTTAAAATGTTAAACATTAAAAATAAATTAATGTGAGTATGCTAAACATCTTAACACATAACAGTAGTGTCTGATAGAAAAGCACCTTCTTGAAAACAGCCAGATAGTCAAATACATGTAATATACTGTTTCTTAAACAGTCTGGGAGATCAAATTGTTGTCAGAGTATACAACAAAGGCAATCCTGAAAATGTTCAGCACTTCAACAGTGATGGATAATTTACAAAATTGATTGGATTAATTAATTCTGTCCTTCCCATTTTAAAAGGAAATATATTCTTTTCTTACAGTATCTGCCATCTGCTTTTTAATTTTTATTTTTATTTTCAATTGTGCTTCATGGCTATCTGGCAGAGTATAGGAATATCTCTGCCTCTCTACATCTTGTTACCATTTTATAGCACGTCGCAGAGGATTATTTTAAGACATTTTTTCACTAGACCATCCTGACACCAGGCTGCAGCTTGTAGATAAGCTTCTACATTAGTACTCCCCAGACACTGAGCTCTTGCTACAAGTAAGAGATACAAGGAATACTTACAGCACTTCCAGATCGCGCAGAGCCCTAAATGCCCCATCTTCAATACAGCTGATCTGGTTGTAATCCAGTTGCCTGTTAAACAGATTAGGAAGATATTTGTAAGGGAGACGAGCGTTAGCAGCATTAGGTGCAACGAAAGCCTCCTGAAGGGCCAGCAGAGCTAGGCCATGCTAACTGAAACAGTCTCGCAAATACGCTCGTACGCATGAGAATGTCACAGCATTGCTGGCCTGGATGCTGCTACAGAAATCCCTTTTTGTTCTGAACTGTCTGCGCAAAACAGCAGCGCCGGGAAAGCTCCAGTAAATAATAACTGCACCTTATATTAAATGCCAAAGGAATGCAATTTCATTACATCAAGAAAAGCTATCCATTAAAAGCTCTCAGCGTCATCTTGCTGAAACAATTTCATTAAGGTAAAGGACGGTAAATCACTTAATGTCACACGCATCCCCTCGGTGACCTAACAGAATCCATTTATCAGAGCAGCCCAGCTGCATGTTAATTCCGCCCGCCGCGCCAGGGACCGGGAAGAGACATCACTTTTAGGGGTCTCTGTGTGCGTGCGCGCCTGCACTGAGTGGAAGGTGCAGGGGGGTGTGTGCGGGGAATTTCATATAATTACCTTCTAGAACATTTCTATATGTAGGAATGATAGTGTCCAAGGTAGTTATATACTTGGTTACTTATCTCCTTTAATTCTGCCCCAAATGAAACTAGTATTTCTGCTGTAACCTCCAGTATGTGGTTTTCTACATACTTTGTGCTCTCTGCAACTACATGCAGATAGGATGCTGTAATGGAGCACTTGAATTCTGGAAATAAAACTCAGTAATCCATCCCATACATTATTAATCTTTAAGTATTAAGTTATGAAAAATTCACATTCATTTCTCTGAAGAATATTATTACCTTTTCAATTCAAAACATTGATACAGTACATACTACCCAATTAAATAAGTCTGTTGAAATTAACAATACAAAATCCCAGTTTCACTGCTCATAAAAGCTTTTCCTATAAACACTGCCACACATTTTACACACTTTACGGCACAACTTGCAAAGCAAAGGTGATACAACCTTCCTTTAAACAACTAGAAGATCTTCCTCAAGCATGTAACTTGTCACTGTCAGATTATATATATAAGTAAATGTGTGAACAATACTAAGAAAACGAACAAAATGAAAATGAACTCTGCCCTTCTGTCTTCAATTATATATTAACTAGCAGGGCTAATGAGATTTTTGCTGAAGCATTTTCTGTGATTCTTCTGAATCTATGATAACGTTTTACTTTATTAATAAACCATCGCACCCACTGTTGAATATAATGTACCAACTTCTATAAAGTTGTTCTATTTTCATCCACATTTTTCATCTGAATTACCACTACACCGGATTAAATATTGTCATAACTGTAACAGTGTCTGTGTTTCTGTGTACTGAAAGCTAAATGCAAACTATCATTTTCTTAATATGATCTTTAATCATTTTGGTGCAATGTTACAGTACCAGTGCTGCATTGTTGGATTATTTAAGTCTAATTTCTCAGACTCCTTCAATTTTTACTAATGAATTTCATTTAACAATTAAGGTAATAGCCTTTTTATTTTAAAGAGGTAAAATACTTAAACGATACAATTCTCTAACCTCGTGAACAATTTATCAAAGCTATTTAAATTAGTACAATGGCATGAAATGTTACCCTTGACACAATACAAAAGAGAAATTGTTTCCAGACAAATTGGAAAAATCTTTTAATGCCATCAAATTTGCCTAATGCAGTCTGCAGGTTAATCTGTAAAAGGGTGAGCTGTATGTTTGCCCATATCTTATTATCCTTAGCTGTCAATGTATAAATCGATGCTGACACAGCTTCTTCTAAATCATCCATATTATACACAAAGGAAAATCTTTTACCAGTAGAGAAAGCACTTGAGAAAATCTACACAAACTGAAAGGCGGATTTCTTCCACTAGACTGGCAGCAGTTGTGATGCGCCCGAAAACTTTTGGACTTCTTCCTTTAATGAGTCACCATGACCACTACCTTAGTGAAGGGTGAGTTGTTTTCATTCAAATCTTCTTACCAGAAAGATTACTTTGTTTGCACTGAACTAATTAGCTGGTTTCAGTTTGGAGGAAGGAAAGTTTTGCAAATGAGAGACGAGAAATTTTCCCAGTTTTATAAGTTATTGTCTTTGAAACTTACTACAGTTTTTATGTTTTTGATTTTCTTCCTTCAGTTATGACTGTGATATAAAACAATCAGACACATACCATGAAGAATAATTGACATTATACATACTTTTTAAGCTCTGAAGAGTATATGACTTTGAAGTCTTTGTGCCTGGCTTGAATAGCAATTTTGGTATTTATGTTAAGATAAAGGTATCCACTGCACATATAATCCAAACAGAAAGTTAGACAATATTTTGCAACCAATATATCTTTAACGTATGATGACCCTCTAACAGATACACTGAAGCAGTCTGACTTTTTAGGGGTAAGACCAGTTCCTAACAGCAAATTGCGTGAGTGCTATGACTTCAGATATAAGCAAGGATACTAAAGAAAAAAAGTACACACATCTCTAATTTTATGTTTTATAATTTGGCTTTAGTATAATGCCTTTTCAAAACCACACATAAAAATCTGCAGTACTATAATGAAACTTCTCTCGCTAGGAAGTCATTGAGCATGCCAGTAAACCTAATTCCATTTTAGAAAGCTTTTGTCTGAGAGTTCTTTTATTATTTTCAAACTATTAAAATATCCTGAGAACATGCTGATCGGACATGGGCCAGCAACTCTGGCCTATCCTCATCCCTCCTCTCTCCCCAGTCTCTCTTCATCATCTTCCCCACTGCCCCATCTCCATGTTGGGTCTTTTCCATGTAGGATCTCCACATTCCTTTGGGAAATTGCTATTCCTTTCTGCCACTGCTTCTACAAAGTAGCTGATTATCTCCAACAGTGCTATTCCTGTGAAGGTCATAAAATGCCAAACAACAGCTATCAGATTTAAAATCTTACAGTTGTCACAGAGAATTAATTAGTGTTTGCACTCATATCTGCTGCATTACCTATTTAAAAATGTATTAATCTATTGTTATTTAAAAAATTAATGTTTATGTGAGTACAGCTATAACAACTAGTAAAAACTAACTAAAAATTATTCCACTAATAAGAAAATGTCTGCATTAAAATGTTTGTTTATTGCTTTTATCTTACACTATAGCAGTATGTTGCTAACTTACATTTTCTTCCCTTTTAGCATGATGTCTATTATATAATGTTAAATAATTATCTAAAATTAAACCTTGTTACTCCACAAGAAGAGCATTTAATGACTAACAGAGATGTTGGATACATGTGAAAGGTACTACCTTCACACAGATTAAATCTATTATCAACTGACAGAGAAAACCTTCTTTACTCATTCCTGGAGGCTATGTTTAAAGCTGGGACAGTTTCAGTTTCCCTTGGAGAAAAAAAATGAGGGCACAATATTTATCACTGAAACATAATTTTGGGAGCAGTCACTGATTTTAATGTCAGCTTTTATTTTTTACAACAGAAATGAGATATTTTTCCTATTTCTCAATTCCCTTCTCAATTTCAATTTCAAGAGAAATCAATAATTTGAGAAGCATTAGTTGATAAAGATGTAACAAAATCAGGTAAGAATTTTTATCAAACTTCCAAGAACTTCTTGTTTCACATAACTATTACTATTTATTGTGATTATTATTTCATGTGGGAGTCAAGTGCTTTTTTCTTTCTTGCTGTTTATTTTGCTAATGTAGTCCATTTTATTCTTTGCTAAATTTTCCGTGTAAAACATTTTGAATGAATAATTTTTTTCCTAATATACATATTGTAGCAAATGATCAATCTTTTTCATTTATCCCAAAATTAAAAAGCAAGACTTCCAATACTTCCAAGTAAGGAATACTTGCTGAATAAACTAGAAGAAAGGGAGAACAGAGCTATAGTTCAAATGCTCCATTTGTTCAATTTCGTCTAGCACTCCACTTGGCTAAACTCACAGAATTGCAGAATGTTAGGGGTTGAAAGGGACCTCAAAATATCATCTAATCCAACCCCCCGTCAGAACAGGATCACCTAGTTTAGGTCACACAGGAATGTGTCCAGGAGGGTTTTGAATGTCTCCAGAGAAGGAGAATCCACAACCTTTCCGGGCAGCCTGTTCCAGTGTTCTGTCATTCTCACGGTGAAAAAGCTTTTCCTTATGTTTACATGAAACCTCCTACGCTCTACCTTGTACCCAAATGTACACCAGGAGCAAAATAAAAACAAAATGCAAAATGAAACAGAAGAATGCCATGAAAAGAAGGATGAACAGAAAATGAACAATCTATAAGTTATGTGATGCAAAGATACTACCACATCAGTATGACTTACCAGGAATACCGCAGTTCAGCAATTAGATGACAAACAGTATCAAGATTATTGTAACATTGGGAGCATATGTATTCCTGTTCTAGCACGGAAGCCATATTAAGGACATCCCATGAAAGCTTTGTTAGAATGGTTTTACTTAAATGACAAGTAGAAAATATTTCTTGTAGAACCATTTCTACATTGTTACTCTGCATACCAACAAACCGTCCTGAAAGTTTCCCTGTCGTTATGTCTCCCTGTTTCTTAAAGCAGAGTCAGTGTAACTTTCCAAACTACTGTAAATCTGAAAAGGCCTAAATGATCCTGAAAGTCTAAACTTTTCTGTGAGACTTCAACACTGAATAGAAGTATAAACTAATTTTCTTTAAAATTAAAATCCTCAAAACCAATTTGCATTATTCTCAATGATTGGCATTGAGATGGTCAAATAAAATTTAAAGATTAAATTGAATCCAAGTCTTCCCACAACAGTTTATCAACTCAGTTCAATATTATCTTCTACTTCAATTTGCTTTGTATTATCACAGGAAAATCTATAGGAAACTGCACAAACCACAGCAATATTTGGTACTTTTCCTACTAAAAGCACAGGCTATGTCTTAAACTAGAGTAAATTCAGATACCATGTAAAACTTTGTGTAAATATTGGCACTTGAATTAGCAAATGAAACCACAACTAATTCCACACCTAATTCAGCTGCTTAGGTTTTATTCACCTAACATTTATTATCACTCAGATAAATACCTATTGCAGATAGATTTTTAGATTCTGTCTATTTAGACTTTTCCTCAGTGGTTTACAGAGGCCAAAAAAATACTTGCAAGGATGTTCTCAACTGACATTCAGAGATTTCTGATCTGTAGCTCACCTTCAAAGCCAAATACTCTGCTTGATTTAAGAACATAATTGACTTCAACATTTCATAAATGAGTTGGTTGACAAAAAACAGTTTCAGCAGGCAAATTTTAAGAAAGTAGTCTATAATGAAAATAACTTTAAAAATAGTATTGAAATGTCATTTATTTCAACAGTCGAAGCAATTTTTTTCCCCCAAANTCAACAGTCGAAGCAATTTTTTTCCCCCAAAGCCACAAGGTCACCGACCTGTTCAGTAACAAGAGTTTTAGAAGGCACTAAAAAAGTGTACCTATTATTTTATTCATTCCTTCTGAGTTATTTTTGACTTTAAAAAAAATCTTAAGTATACCCTGAATGCATTTCACTAACATCCTGTGAAAATCCTTCTTGATGTATACCTGAAACACAAGGGGTGGAATAGA